>JBBBDQ010000606.1:747500-812500 GCA_037127315.1 Ascarosepion bandense | reverse complement strand
TTAATTATCGATATTAATCCATAGAAAAAAATTGGAAATAAAAAATTAAATTTTTACTGAAGAATAAATCTTTTATAGTTGGTTTAGGGTTTTTTAATCCTTAAAAAATTAATTAGTAAGTAAAACATTAACCAAAAAAGAGTTTTGCAAAAAAATGAATTTTTTTTATAAATAGTTTAACATCATAAATGAAATAGAAACATTAATTTTTACTTTTTTTTCATTTTTTACAATTAAAATATTTTAAAAATGTAATTGAATTACCAAATATCCTAGGATTTTTAGGTGTATTTTTTCTTTTTTTTAAAGGTAAAAATTTATCTTTTTATTTCATCCAGTAGGATTAACAATGGATTCAATCAAAATATTTCAAAATATTATTTTAAAATTCGAACTCCGTTGTTTTTTAGCAGAATTTCCCTAAAGACATTTGTTGATATTAATAAATCTATTGGATTAAAAGTTCTCAAGACGTTTTTAAAAATCTATTTCAGATTTAGCTATCCTATCGTTAATTCGTTCGATTCAGAATTAATTATTGCTGTTATGTCGTTTTAAAAAAATGGAAATGTTATAGCTGTAAAAGTTTAGTATCAAGAAGAGACCTGATATAAACAGTTATTTTCAAGGAATTAATAGAGGTTCTCTGTTATATCCCAATGATGTAGCAACAAATTTAGTACTATACAATTATATTGTTATTAATAAACTTGTAAAGAATTTATTCATTCAATGAATCAAAGAAAATTGTCTATGTACATAACATTGGATGTTTTGGCTAATGATGAACTTCTTTTTCATGTTGACTCATGTGGTGAAGGTTACAGCATTGAAAAAATGATTATCTGGAGCTCTTCTAATGTATTATTAAATAATTTTTGTAGCAAGGAAAATGATAATATTACTTGTAAGAAGTTAAGTAAAAAAAGAAAACTTCAAATATTATTCAACTGAATGTTGAGACATAAAAAACTTTTATAAGCTTGATTTTTAAAAAACAGTAACTTAAACTTATTTAGTTTGAATTAATTTGCTTGAATTTAAATTGTTGCATTTTTTAATATTTTTAATTAATTTGCTTATTTATTGTTGCTTCTTGTTTGTTCCTAAATTCTAATGGTTGCTTGATTACTATATTTGAGTGATTCTGATTTTAAAATTCTTGCAATTAAAACAAAAGTGATTGTGATTTTTCATAATTAAATTAAAAATATGAAAATTTAAACAGTGTTTGTTAAATTTTTAGAATTTAGACGAATAAGCGAAAAGTTTTGTCTTTAAAACTGTGTTTATTTACAAACACGACCGACAGTCAGTAGTCAACAATAATGTTTATATTTTCTTATTAATTATTGTTTTCCTTGTTTTTAATTAAAATTAATAAAACCAGCATAAATCAAAAACATGTGTCTTTCTTTTTTTCTTGTTACATTTTAAAAAGTTTTAAAATCATTATTTTAAAAAAACGACTTTGTGATTATCAACATTGTCATGAAGTGAGAGACACGGCTGCTACGTTAATTCATGACTCTACTACCGTGACGTCACATTTCATCGCTTCGGCCTTGGTAATATATAGGAGGTCTTGGCAGGGCCCAGGCAATTGACCACTTTAATCTATTCACTCTTGCAGGGTCTTCAGTAAAATTAAAATATTAAAACAAAAACGTATAATTTACTGGACCCTCATCCGTTGTTCTTGACCGGAGAATCCATCTAAAGTGTATAAATCTTTAAAAACATAATATTTCGATCGTGTCCCTTAAAATTGCACCTTTTATATTACAAAACATTTTTTCTCAGCAGGTAATGTTAGTTAAGTGACATACGTGATACCCACTTGGGCGATCATGTCTCGAAAGAAACATGACTGACTGGGCAGAAAATTTTCCTGCAGTAGGTTGCCATTTCTTTCTACGGTAGACTGGTTGCCAACAGAGGCTGTAGAATCCAATCTTTTTCTGCTATTTAACCCATATCTGGAAAGAGAAACAACAGATTAATACCTATCCCGAAGTTATATGCGTGTAAATGAATGCAATGAACTCAACTGGAATTCGAACTCGATTTCTCGTTCAGAGTCTATATCCACTTCACCACAACGCACATCCTAATGCAATGCAGGTAATGTACAAGTTCTTTTTATTAGCACCTCGGCAGTATTTGAACTCAGACAAGCAGTGTTGTTTTCGGTAAACTTCCGGATCCTCCCTTCTCGTGCTTTTATATAATTCACAAAGATAATAAAACGACCTCAAGTCCGTCGTTAATTGGGTCGAAAGGTGGCAAGTTAATTCTATCGCTTCTAATATTAAACTTCTCCCTATTACTCATCTGAGAGACCTTTCACTGCTTTTCATTAGAATGACTGATCCTAACCTCCAGTTACGTGACTTCTCGGGCTCACATTATCAGCTGACATGAAGTGGAAAAACTGTATTAGATCCATTGTTAGATCAGCTGCTAGAAAAAATAGCATCAGGTGAGATCATTTTTCTCTCCAGAATCTATAAATCTATCAATGCTTAGAATATTATAATTCTTTTTTTATGTGCTTTTTCTTATTAAACAGATTAATTGGAGTAAATAGGTTAATCTATCATTCAGTCTGAATTCCTTACATGTCTATTAAACAGGAGTAGAGGTTCATCCCTTGTTCTGTGTTTAGGATATCGTTTACCAGCTCATTTTCTTCTATCAGAGCCACAATAATTTAACTGTTTTAACT
The DNA here is from genome assembly GCA_037127315.1 of Ascarosepion bandense. Lineage (NCBI taxonomy): Eukaryota > Metazoa > Mollusca > Cephalopoda > Sepiida > Sepiidae > Ascarosepion > Ascarosepion bandense. The sequence continues at coordinate 809,772 of JBBBDQ010000606.1, read as the reverse complement.
TTTTCGCAATCTCCTGAGAGACCCCTCACTGCCTGATAGGAGATGAGTAGTGTCGAAACAAAATAGCTACTTTTGTAGTGATATTATATATATATATATATATATATATATATAATTTCAAACTCACCACTTGTTTGTGGCTGACTGGTTGTTTTTGGTATTTAGAAAAAACTTGAATTGTTTCGATAGAAGAAAGAAAAAAGCAGGTAAATTACTAAGGAAATAAACCCCACCCTCATACCATCACGACCCATCCCAAGTGTGAGACAGTCATATGTTTTCAGCCATGGAAATCAAAAATTTCACTTAAAAGTCATAATTGTACCAAAGTACCATTGAACTTAAGTCAGCCTGCTGTGTCCATAAAAACGAACAATTTAAATATTGGAAAGAAGCGATCAAAGTGTCTCTTGTAACTATGTCTTATTTTCTTTTTTCCATTGCTATGAATTATTAAACTTCTCATTTCAGCCCCTCCCTAATGTGTTTAAGTGAACATCAGGAAAAAGTCATGATTTAATTCTTTTGTATTTTATGTGCTTTTTCTTATTAAACAGATTAATTGGAGTAAATAGGTTAATCTATCATTCAGTCTGAATTCCTTACTTGTTCACCACTGCTGTAGCCTGGTATTGAACTATTGATATCAAAACCCCTTATGTATATTGTGTAGTCCACCATGCTCTACCCAGTGTATTTAAGGTCAAGTGGAGATCAAACTCCGTGAGAATATAACATGCGATCTTCACAAACACCTGGCCTACACAAAAATGTTCATGTTTCAGAACAAAACTGTTTCTTTTCAAAAAAATTTCGTTCTGAAAAATTTTTGTGTAGTGATATTATATTTTATAAAGCATTGTAATAACAGAATTAAAATATTAAGGTCTACTCTATCCAGTACTCTTTAGAAAAGTAAATGCATGAACAGTTGGGTTTTAATCTATGTGTTCTTTCACTTTTTTGTAATATATATATATATATGTGTGTGTGTGTGTGTGTGTGTGTGTGTGTGTGTGTGTGTAAACATGTTACGGAAATTAACGAATTTTAACGAAACTTGGTTATAAACAACCGACAATTTGAAATGGATTGTTCTGAACATCATTTTTTTTTATCGATACTCGTATTTTAGTAGATATTTTGTTTTTAATTAAAAGGTATTATATATTTATATCTACTGGCCTGATTATTTACGATAAATTGTTATTACGAAAATGTGCGCCATTTTTAATTAAAAACAGAATATCTACTTAAATACGAGTATCGATAAAAAAATAATGTTCAAAACAATTCATTTCATATATATATATGTGTGTGTGTGTGTGTGTGTGTGTGTGTGTGTGTGTGTGTGTGTGTGTGTGTGTGAATTCTAATATAAAAAATATTTATATTTTGGGGACTGTTGTTCTCTTCTATATTATCATGTTTACGACGTTTCGGTCGTTGTAAGCTGCGGCCATCTTCAGGTGCTAGGAATTTCGAAATTCTTAACACCTGAAGAACGGTGGAATATACAACGACCGAAGCGTCTTAAGCATGGCAATAGAGATGAGGACAATAGTCCCAACAATATAAATCATATAGCTAAGGCTATAAAATTGCATTAAAAACATTTACATTTCGACATTAAATTACCAAATAGATTGATATATCGCTGAACAAAATCCACCAAACCGATCAATGGCTTCTTCTAAAAAATGTTCTATAAAAAATAAACATTAGACAAAAACTCATTAATGATGATGTCAAAAACATGTTGTCGCCGGACGAAACGTTTTATTTAAGGAAGAATCGTAACATTTTTTTTTTCAAAATCTCAAACAGAACAAAAGTAACAATAATATAAATATTGGATTGAACCACAGATAATTTCTATTTTTGTTTATAAATGTCACGTAGAAAAAATGTATGAACGCCGACGCATGAGGTTGAACACGAATGGCCAAATAAAGAATAATATTAGGAAAATGGATTATTCCACTGGCGATAAAATGACCACTAAAATAAAGATATAGGCACCAGATAGAAGTCTGGGAGATCAGCTAATAAGTAACAGAGGATTCTAAACTTATTTATAAATGGAAATTTGTGTGTGTGTGTGTGTGTGTGTGTGTGTGTGTGTGTGTGTGTGTGTGTGTGTGTGTGTGTGTGTGTGTCCGTTACCTATAGACTCCGAAACGGCTGAACCGATTTTCTTGAAAATTTATACAGTTGTACTATAAGCGTCTGCGAGTGTTCTTAGCTAGGTTTTGTGTCGAGGTACCCCCGATAAATATCGAAAATCGAAAATCGATAATCGAAAAAATCGGGTTATAGAAGGAGTGATCCGATTTTAATCAAATTTGATTCACTCATAGACAAAGACAAGAAACGATATTCAGAAGTTTCAAGGTTGCAGTTCTTACAATAGTGCAGAACATCGATAATATATATATATATATATATATATATAAAAGACAAGATGTTTGTGTGTGTGTGTCTGTCTGTTTGTCTGCCTGTATGTCTGTATTTTTTCAGCCCTTCTATTTTAGTTTTTGCTTCGGGTCTGGCTTTAAGTAGGTATAATTGGAGTTCTTAGTCTCAGCCATGATGCCATTTACTCAGAGGACTCATTTAGCCTTCAAAATTCAGTTTACGACGAAAAATAACTTATTTGATATCGATACCAGGAAATCAAAATTTGACTTACATCCATTCATTTTTCTTTCAGTCTACGGTTTCACTTTAACTGGAAGCAACTATTGCTTTTCAGTCTTTCGTGCCAACGTCCAAAGAGTCTGAGCTCCAGGACCATGGATTAGTTTTAAAGCTTTCATTACACCCGAGCAACGCCAGGGTATACTGCTATTATACTACTTATTAAATAAATAGTAACCTGATTTGAGTGAATAACGAATCTATCGAGTGACCCAACTGTGAATCTACCATGAATCAATCGTATTACGAGTAACGAACTGAATATACCAAGACCAAGATATACAATTCTATTTTATTCCATTCTATATCCTCCAATAACGATACATTTTTAAAATTAAAAACAATAAATTATCATAGTGTAATGACCAAAAGTGCAACCCACTAGAAGATTATAAAAAATACATTTTAAAGAAAAATTAACAACAATACATTTTTATTATCTACAAACTATATATTTAAAAAAAATATACGCTTAGCCCGAAAGTATAAAATTATGTAAAAAGTATCTATATTTGAATGAATAAAGTTGCATTCAAAACATGTAGCTAAAGCTATAAACTTGCATTAAACTGTCACGATAAACCACACCAGGCAGCAAGGCCTCTGATTGGGAGATTGGAGGTTTAGAAAAGCTTGGAACTGAAGTATTAAGGAGATGGTTAATGTTTATTAAGTTAACCTTGTGTCAAATATAACCAAACTCCCTTGCAACTTAGGATTATTCGCTATCATGAAAAGGTTGGAGATTAGAATGCATGAAAGAATAAATCTATCCTGCACATTTACAAATCTACCATCCGCCCGTGCATTGAATACTGCTGCCATATCTGGTCGGGTGCCCCTGCTATTCTCCTTGGGCTTCTCGATAAGGTTCAGAGGAGGGTCTGTAATGTGATAGATACCGACTTGGCAGACCGCCTGCAGTCTCTCTCCCACCGGCGCGACGTGACTTCCCTGTGTCTCTTCTATAAATATTTTCACGGCTTCTGCTCCGATGAACTTAGATCACTGGTGCCCCCTAAATACGAATTTGCACGAGATACTAGATTAGCAACTAGGTTCCACCCTTTTACAGTGAAACCGATAAAATGTAACCGCGATTTCTACTCCAACAGCTTCTTTTCTCGCATTTCCCGCCTGTGGAATTCCCTTCCACACGATTGCTTCCCCAACGGCTACAATCTCCAGGAGTTTAAATGTAAGGTCAATAGACACCTCCTAACACACTAACCTGCTCCCATTCTATCAAACACTCTGCCCAACCCTCATCCTCGGTATCCTTACTCATCTGTCACCTTCCTCCTGGCATTCCCTATGTCTAACCACTCCTTCTCTTTACCTTCCCCTATGTAGCCCCATGCGCAATAGTGGCAGTGGAATGCCTTGCTTGGGGTGAAATGATTAAAAAAAATACCTTTTGAAAATAATAGAAATTTATTAAGGGAAAAGAATAACATGAATTAGTAGAAGTTAATGTTCAATGAGAAACTGTATTATAGAGTTAAGGGTATCAAGAGTTCGTAGTAGTTTATGTATGTAAGCAGGAACATATGCATATATGAGCGTTGTCGTTGAATAGGAGTGTCTTTGAAAATATCGCTCAGGGTGAATGCTGAAAAGGAAAGAGATGGGAGGTGAGAGAGAAAGATAGAGACAATAATAGCGATTGCTTGACGTTTGTCAAGAGTACGTGTTAATTATGCTCATCATCTTATCTATCTGGCGACAGTCGAGCTTGCTCCGTCTTTTATTTTATTTGGGGAGACTCCGAAAAGATCATTTGGGAATTCACTCCCGGATGTGATTCTGGAATTTCCATTAGAAGACAAACATTTCGCATCGAGATGTGAAATTTCGCGATTTTTTTGTGCGTTGTACAAAGTTTCTAAATTCGAGAAAATTCGTTTATTTCTAACAAAATCAACGAGTCAGTGCGTAGTGTTTAAATTTTAAAATCTAGAACTTGTTTTGTTCACTATAGAACCGCTTAATTATTTTTTCCCGGGCCCATCCTCAAGCGAGGTGGTAGCACATGTTAGGGTCCCAGTTAAGAAAGACAATTCTACTCCTGCAGCTTCTTCTCTCGCACTTCCGGCCTGTGGAACTCGCTCCCGTATTCTTGCTTTCCTGACGGCTACAACCTCCAGAAATTTAAATGCAAAGTCAATACTCATCTACTAACCACTGGACTCTAGCTCTCTCCCCACCCCTGTATAACCTTCCCTTTCTCTCCACCTATGTATCTGTCATCGCACCTGCTTTCTATTGTTCCTTTCTAACTAGTTTGTACTCCTCACTCTTTTCTAATTAATCTTTTTACATTTATGTAACCCCCTGAACATCAGTAGCGTTTCCGCCTTGCTCGGGGTGAAATGATTAAAAAAAAAAAAATAGTGACACCCCCACAAGCAAAACAAATATAAAAATACATTTTAATTGTAAAAAAAAAAGCAGCAATACATTTTTATATAAAGAAATACCGACAATATTTTATTTTAGTTAAAGGCATGTATATATATATATATATATATATATATATGAATTCAAAATATATTTAGTTGAAGTCAAAAAACTGCGTTCAGTTCGTTTAGATTTCGGTATTAAATAATCCTTAGCGGTTGATATGCCGCTAAACTAAATCAACCAAACAACTTGCTTGAAGTCTTTCATGACATTAATCCATATAACATCCTACAGTTTCTTAAATCAAACTGTATCCCAATTTTATGATATTTCAAGAGCTAGAGAATGAAACACAGATACCGCTGTCTCTCGTACTTTTTTGTCCATACAAACTTGTAAATGCACAAAACCTGAGTATCATCTACCATGCATTCAATTGTGAAAGCAGAATAACATATTTTTCTTATCTAAAAGCTCCCAAGGAAAGTTGGTATGCCGTCAAAAAATCAACTCACGAACCAATATTTTCTTACACTTACCAGTCAAGTTTTCGATACATCGTCGGCATCCGTTTACTTTGCGAGATAAAGATGGCGTCCTATTTAGTCTTTTCATAGTGAGACTCAGGAGCGTATTAAGTGCCTTACGTGATATACGCTTTGGGCGATCATGTCTCGAAAGAGACATGAGTGATGGACGGAAGATTTTCTATCCTGCTATTTAACCTATAGCTGAATGGAGAAGAGACGGATTGCTTCAATAATTATTAATTAGTCGAGGATCAGTTTATTACTTCATAACAATAGAAAAACGATCCCCCACTTTATGCCCAGTAGAAGCTTTACTTATGTTTTCAGCTATTATCTTCATTCAGTGCCGTACGTGATACACGCTTTTGGCGATCATGTCTCGAAAGCGACATGACTGACTGGGTAGAAGATTATCCCGCAGTAGGTTGCCATTTCTTTCGGTGATAGGCTAGTTGCCGACCAAGGCTATAGAACCCAATCTGTCCTATTATTTAACCTATAACTGGAGGGAAGAGATGGATTCATACCTTTCCCAAGGGTATTTGTCCGTAAGTGAATGCAAGGAATTCAAAGGCGTATTACCTGGGTATATGGAAATCTTCAGCTGCCAAACTACATGTCCCCTCTCGAGGTCTTATCGATAAAATCCAAAGAAATACAGAACATTATATTTGGGAACGACTTAGCTGCAGGTGTTGACGGAACGTTGCCAGTGTTGACAGCACACCGCCTTTCGGTCTCCACTCCTGGTTTCTGCATGGATTTACTTCCATAATCTTTTCTGTGTTTCGGATATGACCGCAAAGCCGCGAAGGTTTTATAATCACGATTTTCCTTCTCCTAGATGAACTCTCTTAATGAGCTGTGAAGCTTCATCAACCCGAAACGATTTGTTATAAGGCGCCAGTTCTCCGTCTTCGGCCATTCTGCGGTTTGAAGCTGGATTTAGTTGTCAGGGGCTGTTTGAGACGCGTGCCATGGAAGCATTTTATACACAATGGCGTGAGTTAATGGGTTTTCACAAAATTATAGTTTTTAAACATTATGCGGAGAATTGATTTTAGTGTTAGATCAATTTGTGATACATAGATGTTGTTTTTAAATTATAACTTTGATAAGTTATAGTTTAAAACAACACCTATGCGGAGAAGTGAGTTGAGCTTCCGATCAATCTGTGATACATTGATGGCTTTTATCAAAGTTATTTTTAAAACAACATCTATGCAAAGAAGTGATTTGAGCTTCCGATCAATTTTGGATATGTTGATGGCTCTTACCAATGTTATAGTTTAAAAACAACATCTATGCGAAGAAGTGAGTTGAGCTTCCGATCAATCTGTGATACATTGATGGATTTTATCAATGTTATAGTTTAAAAACAACATCTATGCGAAGAGATATGTTAATTGCTCTTCACAAAATTATATTTTAAAAAGAGCAACTATGCAAAGAAGATATCTGAGCGTTCAAAACATTTGCATATGTTGATGATGCTTTTCAAAATTACGCTATTCAAAATAATAGTGATGAAAAAATGGTTTGAATTTCCCATCAGTTAGAGATATATTGTCTTCAATACAACAAATATAGAAAGTGATTTGGACGCCCGAAAAATTCTGGTATGTTAAAGACTCTTCAAATAATCTTCTTAAAATTAAAAAGCTACACACAGACAATTAAACGTTAAAAGCGCTTAAAACTGTAGTCTATCCAACAGTGACTTATGAAAAGAGGTTTGAGCGCCAATCAATTTTGGGGAATGTTCATGTCATTTGAAAGTTTTCGGTTCTTAAATCCAGTCATTATACAAAGAAAGATTCGAGCGTTTGAATAATTTGGAGAGGTTAAAAACTCTCATCAAAGTTATAATCTTAGTTATATAACACGTTAAAAACTACAAAATACTAAAAAAATATACATTTTGTTTCGACATTGTCTCATCAGGCAGTTAACAGTTAACAAATATATAATGATAATATACACGCTAAAACGTCTGCCTCATTCTACCGAGCGCCCGTAGCTCAGAGGTAGAATCGCTGACTGACACCACTTCGGTCGGGTTTCACTCCTGCGTAAAATCAATCAACTGTCTAACCGTACTGATGAGCTGTGATACGGCGAAACAGATCTGTCTGCGGGTGACTATATATATATTTTTTGTTTTTCTTTAATCCGAAGTGGAAGAGTAGGAAGGTAAATTCCAAGAACCTGATCCTAATTAATATTAAAATTATATATATATATATATATATATTGTTTTTCTTTAATCCGAAGTGGAAGAGTAGGAAGGTAAATTCTAAGAACCTGATCCTAATTAATATTAAAAAACCTTTAATATTAAAAAGTGATGCAGTTGGAGAGCTCAATGTACACCTTTGAATTTTGAAAATTTTCTCTAATTTATATATATATATGTGTGTGTGTGTGTGTGTGTGTGTGTGTGTGTGTGTGTGTGTGTGTGTGTGTTTCGAAAATTGTAAAAAGTGAATATATAAATCCCTTTGACTTATTGTGGGGTTTATATTTCTGTTTTCTTCAAGTCAAAGTATCGCAGCTATATAGAAAATTGCTCAACCGGAATTTTATCCGGGTTCCGCCCAATCCAATGTCCTGCGTTGTTAACCCTCAGGTCGGCACAACGGTTCTATAAAGATCAGCATTGCCTTTCACAATATCTTCGCAGCAACAAAGGAAGTCAGGACGTTTATTTGAGTAAAACAAAATGGACATTTGCTTTATTTCCCTAGCGGCTATATTTAGAAAGGAAAATTTCCTTCGTAGCGAATTTGTTATTTTCCAAGAAGCTATACAGTAAGAGAAACGTTAAATGTTCTCCGCTTATGTCGAATAATAGCAAAAAAAAAAAAACGAACAGATTCTTGACCTGTTCTTAATTCAATAAACATTTCTATTCTTTTGTTTTTACAAAAGTGTAAATGTCTATCACACTCGATGATACACAGCATGGCGCACAACATTACTTTTCTTACAAAGAGCTGACATTTTAGTCCTGTCGTAAAGATTTATGCTAATCAGTCCATTGCCTGTTGCTTTAAACATTGTTCTATGCAACAGACCAGGTTCTTGACAAAATACAACAGAGAATATGTAATGTGATCGATACCGACTTGGCAGACCGGCTGCAGTCACTCTCTCACCGGCGTGACGTGGCTTCCCTGTGCCTCTTCTATGAATACTTTCACGGCTTCTGCTCCGATGAACTTAGATCACTGGTGTTCCCTAGGTACGAATTTTCACGAGATACTAGATTAGCAACTAGGTCCCACTCTTTTACAGTGAAACCGATAAAATGCAACCCCGATTTCTACTCCAACAGTTTCTTTTCTCGCACTTCCCGACTGTGGAATTCCCTTCCACATACTTACTTCCCCGACAGCTACAATCTCCAGGAGTTTAAATGTAAGGTCAATAGACACCTCCTAACACACTAACTCGCACACATTCTCTCAAACACTTTCTTTGTACCTCCTTACTCGTCTATCACCCTCCTTCTGACATTTCCTTTATCTAATCGCTCTCTCAGCACCTTCCCCTATGTAACCCCCTGCGCACTAGTGGTAGAGTAATGCCTTGCTTGGGGTGAAATGATTAAAAAAAAAGAAGATTATCCCGCAGTAGTTTGCCGTTGCTTTTTGAGGTAGACTGGTTGCCAGCCAAGGCTATAGAGCCCAATCTATCCTGTTATTTAACCCATAGTCTTAAAATCATATCAATGCATTTAGATTATACATATATACATCTTATGCTACCAGTAAATGTTGCCTTGAACTCTGACTAGATACTATCCACCTCTCTCTTAATTTCAGAGCATTTCTATATTAAAATCATGTCAAACTGTTTACATTATAGCGATTTATTAAGCATAGCTTAAATGTGGCACATGGCCAAAAATATGGTGCACCCAGTGAGGATGGAATGGTGGACAGACTTCTTAAAGGTAAAGAAACTCGAAGCAAGAGAAATGTGACTCTACAGAAGGATGTTGAGGATATCATGGGCCGAACATTTTTTTTTAGAGTGAATGAAAACGAAAAGGAAACTTATACTTAACATCAGGAAAAGACAGCCGAGATTTCTGGAACAGGTAATAAGGACTTGGAAAATCTAATGATGCCAAGAGGAAAAATGTTAAGAGCGACAGGGGCCAATGGAAGTCCATAATCACATACGTCCTGAAGGAACAAGGCAGATAAAGAAGAAAATAGATTCCGGAGAGAACAACTGTCTTTCACGACACAGTGAACCGACTTTCTTAGCAGCTGACATAGCAATGGAGTCAATAGTGTCTTTCCACTTCATATCAACTGAGAACGCTAGCTCGACAATGCGCATCCAGCCACTCACCCCCCCCTGGGGTTAGCATCAGCCATGATGATGGAAGGGAGAGAGAGGTCTCTCGTTTTCCGAATAAAACTTACTTCTTACTGTTTGAGTTTGAGTTATGTTTAACGGCATATCAACCTATTTACATTATAGCTTAAATGTGGCACATGGCCAAAAATATGGTGGACACAGTGAGGATCGAACGCACTACCCAGTCGTGATTGATATAATGGGACATGCCTGCTGAATATTACACATCTAAGTAGCTCCAATATATGTACATTATACGTATAATATTCATGTTCCAGTCAATAGTTTTGCATTAATTCATGACCACTGATAATCGCTTCTTCGTGATTTTAAATGTTCTTCTACCGTATTAATTGTTCTTATTTTCTTAAAATAATTGATTTTCGGTTAAATAAAAATTGTTCCAAAAATCTGCTTCGAATATTTTCAACCATTCTTTGGTCATTATGAAGAACACGGGCTTTGAACAGTTTCGGAAAGATTATATTCCAAAATTTAATCTTTGAATTGGAAAATTATGTGGTTCAATTACGATATAAGGTATCACTATATTATTTTTAAATATCGAGTTTTCAGTTTTCCGTATCAAGACAGCAACTGTGTCAAGAATTTATATTAACATAATAGATAGATAGATAGATAGATAGATAGATAGATAGATAGATAGATAGATAGATAGATATAAATAGACTGAAGTCGATATGAACAGACTGAGCTACCTAGATAGATAGATTGATATATAGATAGATAAATAGATGATTAGATGAACCGACTGAAATAGATAGATAGATAGATAGATAGATAGATAGATACGAACAGGCTGAAATAGATAGATAGATAGATAGATAGATAGATAGATAGATAGATAGATAGATAGATAGATACGAACAGGTTGAGATAGATAGATAGATAGATAGATAGATAGATAGATAGATAGATAGATAGATAGATAGATAGATAGATACGAACAGGTTGAAATAGATAGATAGATAGATAGATAGATAGATAGATAGATAGATAGATAGATAGATAGATAGATATGAATTTGATGTAATGTAGCGTTATTGTGGTAAAAAAAACTCCAAGAAGATAGTATTTAACGATTCCATTGCAATTTCTTTTCGCTGAGAGTAAAATGGTTCCGTTTTGTTTGGTTTTCATTTTATTTTTACCAATTCCAATGCAATAAAAAAAAAGATCTCTATTCTTTTAATCGTAACACTTCTATTTCCTTCCGTACAATCTTCTAATTTACCAAATGTACAAATGCAACCAATTTCTTTAGTGGGTGATTTACTTTAAAATCGTGAGTAGAATAACTCATTAAATACACGAGTTTTTTGTCCTTCCCTTTTTTTTTCTTCTTTTTTTTTCTCTCTTTAAACTTCATTACAATTATTTTTCTCCCTTTCCTGATATTCGATTTAGTTCTTTTTGTCATCTTATCTTCACTTCCATTTAAAAAAATTTTTTTACAACTGCTTCTTTTTTCGTCAATATCATCAACTTCTTTTTCATTCTTTATCGACGGCTTTTTTTCTATTCCGCCTCTCTGACTTTCTTTCGATATTTGCCTCTGTTGTGTCCTCCTTTGTTAGATTGCAAATTGAGGGAACGAGTAGAATTCTTTTTACCTCCTGACAAACCATCAAATTCTTTGTCAATTTTCTCCCACGATTGTCTCCGTTTAGATTCTTCGTTCTCCTCCTTACATTTCTTTTCTTTTCTTTTTCGTTTTCTTCTTCTTCGTTTTCGTCTTCTTCTTCTTCCTTTTCTTCTCCTTCTTCTTCTTCTTCTTCTTCATTTTTATATTCGCTCTGCTTTTAATCTTCTCATTCTCCACCCACCTTCTTTCATTTCTTCTTTTAAAATTTGCTTCTCACTCTTCACTTTTCTTATTTTTCTTCTTCTCTTTCTTCTTTCATTCTTCTTCAGTATTATACTCTTCTATTTCGTTTTCTCCAATGCCTTCACTTTCTTTTTTTCTCTTGTTTTTTCTCTTGCCCTATGTCGTCTGCATCCTTTGTATTTTCGTCTTCGTTTTCTTCGTAACGGATTTCTTCTTCTTCTTCTTCTTCTTCTTCTTCTTCTTCTTCTTCTTCTTCTTCATCATCATCATCATCATTTACTTTATATTTTTATCCTTTTTTTCAATCTCTTTCAAATTTTTTGGTTGTTGTTGATTTGAAGCCATAGGGAGATGGCTAATGTGTATTAATTCGGCCTTGTGTCATACATAACCGAACTCCCTTCAACTTACAGCTTATTCGTTATCATCATAAGGTTGTCAACAGTTAGGAGATAGGAATGTCTGGACTTGTGAATAATAAAGTATACATCTTGCATGTTAAAATAGAAATGTTTTTATAAAAAATGATAACATGAATTGTAGAAGTTAATATTCAATGAGAAAGTTAAGGATATCAAGAGTTGTAGAAATGTTCATAGTAGTAATTTGTTGGAAAAATTTTATGTGTACGTATGCAGGATCGTATGTGTGCATGTATATATGACCGTTTGTTCGGTAGGAGTGTCTTTGAAGTTTTCGCTCAGTCTTCAAATTTCCGTTTGCTACCAAGTATAAGATGAGGCATATGGGAATGTTGAGAATGGAGAAGAAGTAAAAGGAATCAGCACACGAGAAATAAGGATAAAGTGAACGAATATGCGACGCAACCTTACGTCCGGGTCGACTTGAAGTTTCTATCGTTACATTTTAGTGTGTCGTCTCTCTCGCTGCTCCCAGTTGACTGACTGGCTGACACTGACCGAAGACTTTATAGCCATTTAGGGTTTTGATTTTTTGTTTGTTTGTTTTTGTTTTTGTTTTTTTTTTGTTTTGTTTTTTTGTTTTGTCTTTTTTTTTGTTTTGTTTTGTTTTTTTTTTGTTTGTTTTTTTTTTGCGCTGGATCGCTAACTCTTCTCAGTCTTGCAAATTGCTTCCATTGGTCAGAAAATTAATTTAATATCTACTCGTAAAATCCGGCTTCAACTTTTTCTTTCAGCACGTGGTCAATCCTTTATATATTTGGCAAAACCAGGATTACACACGTCATTGTGAATGACGTAAAAAAAATGAAGGAGAAAGTTGTTTTTAATTTCTCATTTCCTATCCACCACAGACCTTCTTCTACTTCTTCTTCTTCTTCTTCTTCTTCTTCTACTTCTTCTTCTTCTTCTTGATGAGGTTAAGATTGATGACATAGATATGTACAGTAGAGATCTTAAACAAAAAAAAACATCTACTACAAAGTGTTAAAAAAAAGGGACTCAAAATAGACCTTTCCGAAACAAAATATTTAATCTAGAATTGAGATAAAAGTAGTGATGTCCCCTACCCTGAATCCATCTTAAAAGTTCAGAATGCGAATTGGTAAATACTAAACTCTTAGAAACCTTCGGAATCATTTAGAACAAACTAAGTATCGAAATATAGGAAATTTAACACAGAATAAACGATGTTAGAAATAATTTTGTTCGCCTCTGCAAACTGCTACAAAACCAAAAACTTGACCGAAAACCCGAGTTATGTTCTTAAATTGCCTCGACAGAACGAGACTTTCATACGGATGTTATGCATGACACCAGACCCCTTCACATATAAACTGTCTGCCATATAAAACCACTTTCTCAGATCAACGATTAAAATGGCTTTGATAAAGCCTATGGGTCATGGAAAAGACCAGTCTTCTTCGAAGCAGAGATAAAACCGTGCAAAATAAGAGGAACCACATCATTTGAGGATTTCCAGCAGCAGCAACAAAATTGATAGTACATGAAACTCAAAGAGAAAATAATGACATACTACTTTGAACAAATGTTTAGGAAGAAAACCCCCACAAATACTAGAAAGAGCGATAAAAACTGCTGGAAATAAGAGAACTACATTCCTTAAAATTGTTTTAATAGAAGGATTTTATAAATTCTGACAGTAGTACTGTGTGACATGTTAGTGAATGTTGTATGTTTCCTTAAAAGGAAACTACTAACATTACAATTACCAATTTATATCTTCTTCCCTTTTTGAGGTTATATCTTTCGTGTAACTCATGGTAAACTTCATATATTCTTAATATATATCAATAAATATAGTATTACATACACACAAATTTCCAACCACCAAATATTTTTCCTTTAACTGTTATCGCAACTTATTCGTCAGAAGTCGATCGGGGACATTTTAATACTGATTATTTTTCATATTGTTTTTATATTGTATTTAACGATTAAAAATTTGACAATAATTAGGATTCTTTTTTTAACGAGTTCATCCCTAATACCAGGAACAAGAGCAACTCAAGGTAGAGCTTTACGCTGTGAAGCTGTGTGAGTGTAATAAAGGGGAAGAAATGAAAGTTAATGAGGCTACGTACGAAGGAAAACAGTTAACCCTAGAATCTGAGATAGATAGATAGATAGATAGATAGATAGATAGATAGATAGATAGATAGATAGATAGATAGATTCTAACTGAGATATATATGAAATAACTGAAATAGATAGATAAATAGATAGATAGATAGATAGATAGATAGATAGATAGATAGATATGAACAAGCTGAGATAGATAGATAGATAGATAGATAGATAGATAGATAGATAGATAGATAGATAGATTCTAACTGAGATATATATGAAATAACTGAGATAGATAGATAGATAGATAGATAGATAGATAGATAGATAGATAGTGAACAAGCTGAGATAGATAGATAGATAGATAGATAGATAGATAGATAGATCTAACTGAGATAGATATGAAATAACTGAGATAGATAGATAGATAGATAGATAGATAGATAGATAGATAGATAGATAGATAGATAGAACAAGCTGAGATAGATAGATAGATAGATAGATAGATAGATAGATAGATAAGAACAGTCTGAGATAGATAGATAGATAGATAGATAGATAGATAGATAGATAAGAACAGTCTAGATAGATAGATAGATAGATAGATAGATAGATAGATAGATAGATAGATAATGAAGAGACTAAGATAGATAGATAGATAGATAGATAGATAGATAGATAGATAGAGAGACTAAGATAGATAGATAGATAAGATAGATAGATAATGAATAAGATAGATAGATAGAGATAAGATAGATAGATAGATAGATAGATAGATAGATAGATAGATAGATAATGAAGAGACTAAGATAGATAGATAGATAGATAGATAGATAGATAGATAGATAATGAAGAGAAGACTAAGATAGATAGATAGATAGATAGATAGATAGATAGATAGATAGATAATGAAGAGACTAAGATAGATAGATAGATAGATAGATAGATAGATAGATAGATAGATAGATAGATAGATAATGAAGAGACTAAGACAGATAGATAGATAGATAGATAGATAGATAGATAGATAGATAGATAGATAGATAGATAGAATCTAAATCGTTTTGGGAAATAGGCACAGTGAAGCAAAGAGTGGGAGATCTTGTACAAATAATTCAAGGCCCCAAGAATACACACGAGCGCCATCGGAACCAATTCAGGAAATGTCGAGCAACCGACATTAATGAACCACCATCGACCAATGAAAAGCCGATAGGCGCCATCTTCGAGAGTTTCGATCTTGAGGCTCCCCAAGCTTCACCCAAAATAAGGCGATCTGGAAGAAAAAGAAAATTTGTGAATCCTTTGATCGTTGATCCAAAACGGAAGAAATATTAAACAGCTTTTCGGGGAAAAGCTCTTGGAAGTGGGGTGTTGTGGGGCATTAACCACTTAACTATGGACTCTTCCTACCAGTATATTAACCGAGAGTTAATCACTCTCATGGCTTCAGTTCAGCTCAGCACAGTCCGTCTGTCTGTCTGTCTGTCTGTCTGTCTGTCTGTCTGTTTGTCTGTCTGTCACTAGTATGCCAAGCTGATATTTACTCTGTTCTCTTGTATCTATGTTTGACTTAATATATGTTGTTAACCATACCACTGTATTTCGAGTTATCATTTAGTGGTCCCATCACCGGTCCACACCACTTCTTTTCTTTCTTTATTTCTTTTCTATTTTCTTTTTTGGCTTCTTCTTTTTTTTCTTCTTTTTTCCCTTCTTTTTTCGTTTCTTCTTTCTCTTTGTTTTCTTCTTCCTTTTTCATATTTTTTCTTATTTTGTCACGTTTCTTCTTTCTTTTCTTTGGTTTTTTCTTTCTTTTTCTCCTTTTTCTCTTCTTCTTGTTCCTCTTGTTTTTTCTCTTTTTAGTTTCGTTATTATATAACGATACATACGAACTGATGACATCAGGGAAATCATTGACAAAGGCTGAAAACAGCGTTGGACCTACTACTTGAGGGACACCGCGTTTGTGTGAAAGCATCTGGAAGCTTGCTCGTTCAAAAAGACCTCTATTTCACTTTCGATAAGAATGAGTGGATTAAATCAAGTCCAGTGCATGGAGCTTGTGTAGAAGGCCAGCATGCCAAACTCTGCCAAATGCTTTTACGATATAGATATCGTAAAAACATTTGGCAGGGTTTGGCATGCTGGCCTACAGCTCGAGCTTCGCTCATTTCATATGGTCTCTAAATTCAGTCGTCATCTTTCTCCTTATAACCCGTTCTTTTATTGTCTTTTTTTCCCTCAATAGTGTTTTTTTGGTTTCTTTCAATCTCGCTAACTCCTTGCCTCTTTGCTGGCTTTTATCGCCTTGATGAAGTGAATTACCAAAAATAAAACCCTGATTTCGCTGACCAAAATTACTCTGTAATCTTCTTGAAAACAAAGTCACGACAGGTTGATTCTTTTTATTCATCTTCTTTTTCTTTTTCTTCTTCTCTTCTACCTCCTTCTTCTTCTTCTTTTTCTTCTTCTCATAAAACTACTATTACTACTACTAGTGCTACTACTACATCAGAGATAACTGATGGGCTGTCATTATTCTTACTAATAGCAATACGATATTTTTTTTATATCCTTTCGTTTTTATCAGAAAGAATCAAAACAAAACATCTAATTACCGAAGCTTTCAGATTGCCAGTGCAAATTCTTCATCCGGTTAATGGAACCTTCTAGAGTTAATATTCCTGTATTTTCTCTGATTTCTTTGTTTTCCAAAGCCATTGAATTTTGCAATTATTGCAAAAAGGTTTACTAAACGGAATTAAGTCGGCCATTATTATCAAAAACATTATGTCACTGACGGCTGCTCGATGAAATTAAAGGGAAACATGAGTGGTAATGTTTAGTTTAAATCCAAATGATTAGGACTTTCCAAGTTATTCTGTTCTACACAGGCTGTATCATATTGTCAATTGGCGTTGTTTTTTTGTTTCTTTTTTCTTTCTTTTATTTTTCTCTTTTTTCTCGTGTTAGTTTAGCTTTTAAGAAGCCCCGAGAAAATAAAAACAAACGTAAAAACAATTATTTTTTCGCATATGAAAATATTTTATTAAAAAAAAAACAATTTTGATTTATCTCCCTTTCTGCTTTCTGTTTTCTTTTTCTTTCTTTTCACTCTCTCTTTCTCTTTCTCTCTCTCTCTCATTCACTTTACTACTCATTTTCCCTTTCTCTATCTCTATCTCTCTGTCTTTTTCTCGTTCGTTCTCTTTATTAATCTTTCTCGCTTTCATTTTTCTATGTTTGCCTCTCACTATCTTTCTCTCCCTCTCTCTATGTATACATTTTCTGTATATCCCTCTGTCATTTTTAATCATTTTTGTTTTTCTTTCTTTCTCTCTCTCCCCCCCCTCTCTCTCTCTCTCTCTCTCTCTCTCTTCTAACTCTTTTTTGATTTTCCTTCTCTATCTTTCGCGTTCATTTTTTCTCTCTATTTTATCCCCTCATTTCTTTTTCTTCATTCTCTCTCTCTCTCTCTCTCTCTCTCTCTCTCTTTCTTTTGTCTTTTTATCTTTTTCGTATATTTTTTTTACTTTTTCTTTCATTCTATCTTCTCATTAATTCTTTATATTTCTCCCTCTCTTTTTTTTCATATTCTTTTTTCATATCTCTCTCTCTCTCTCTCTCTCTCTCTCTCTCTCTCTCTCTCTCTCTCTCTATTGTCTTTTTATCTTTTTCGTATATTTTTTTACTTTTTCTTTCATTCTATCTTCTCATTAATTCTTTCTATTTCTCCCTCTCTTTCTTTTCATATTCTTTTTTCATATCTCTCTCTCTCTCTCTCTCTCTCTCTCTCTCTCTCTCTCTCTCTCTCTCTCTCTCTGTTCTTATTTCCTTTACTATTTTTATTTCCCGGTAGTTAGGTTAGCTCTCATAAACATTCCACTATTTTTTTATTTATTCTTTCTTTCTTTCTTTCTTTCTTTATTTATTTATTTATTTATTTATTTATTTATATTTCTCTTATCTTTTTCTATCTCTTTATTTCTCCAACTTTCTCTCACTTCCCCACTCTCTCTCCCTTTCTCTCTCCCACTTGCTTTCCCACTTACCTTTTTCTGTTTATTTATTTATTTTTCCCTTATTCTTTTCTATCTCTTTCTTTCACCATCTCTCTCCCTCTCTCTCTCTTTCTCTCTATCCCCCCTCTCACTCTCTCTCCCACTTGCTTTCCCACTTACTTTTTTTCTGTTTCTTTATTTATTTATTTATTTTTCCTCTCTCTCTCTCTCTCTCTCTCTCTCTGTTTTTTTTCCTTTACTATTTCTATCTCCCGGTAGTTGGTTTAGCTCTCATAAACATTCTACTATTTTTATTTATTTATTCCTTCCTTCCTTCCTTCCTTCCTTCCTTCCTTCCTTCCTTCCTTCCTTCCTTCCTTCCTTATATTTTTCTGTTTTTTTCTTTGTTCATTTATTTTTCTCTTATTTTTTTATCTCTTTCTTTCTCCATCTTTCTCTCACCCCCCCCTCTCTCTCTCTCTCTCTCTCTCTCTCTCTCTCTCTCTCTCTCTCTCTCTCTCTCTCGTTGCTTTTATTTCCTTTACTAATTCTATCTCCCGATATTTGGTTTATCTCTTATAAACAAACCATTATTAAATAATTATTTTCCACATTCAAACATTTGGACAAAGTGACTTCTTAATAATTCCGCCTTTCTTGAAATATTTGACCTTGTCAAAAACATTCTTGAAATAATGTTTACCATTCTTTCTCACAAAGCAAGAAACAGCTGTCAAAATAAAAAAAAAATCGAAATTTTAGAGAAAATTAATTTCAAACTTAAAAAGAAAGAAAACATTTAAAAATAACAGAGTTTTTAAAAAAAAAAAAAAAGAATTAAAATAAAAAAAATAACAAGATTAAATTTTGAAATTTTAGTTGAATCAGGAAAACGTAAGCCGATTCTTTTTATGAGTTAAAGTCCGAAAAGCGGCAGCTTCTGCTTTTCAACTCGTACCATTTTTACAAGGACTATTTACGCTACGTTAGTTATAGAGGCGATGGCCGCTGCCAAGTATATCTTTTGCTTGAGAGATGTCACCAAAGAACACAATAACATCCTGACAATTTCGTAAGTTATAAGATTGAAATAATGTTAAGGATTTTGGAGTAGTATGGTTTCCACTTAACCACGTCTACTGCTGATATGCTCACGACCATCACTGATTATATACACCAGGCTCTCAACAGGAACGGTGAAGCCCGAACTGTTGCCCTAAACATCTCCAAAGCGTTTGACAGAGTCTGGCATGCTGGTCTTCCATGCAAGCTGCGGAGCTATGATATAACCGGCAATTGTTTGACCTTATCCAGTCATTCCTTTCAAATCGCACAATGAAGGTAGTACTGAACAGACATGTCACCCAATACCATCATACGAACGCGGTTGTCTCTCAAGGCTCTATTCTAGGTCCCACGCTTTCCCTGATCTACATTAACGATTCCCCCGATGTAATAATATACCAAGTAGGCATATACGTGTCTCTTCTACAAATAATTTTAACGGCTTTTGCTCAGATGAACTTAGCTCACTGGTAGCCCTATACATGAATTTACTCGAGCGACAAGATAAGCAACTAGGTCCCACCCTTTTACTGTGAAACCAATAAATTGTAAACGCAGATTCTACTCCATCAGCTTTTTCTCGCACTTACCGGCTGTGGAATTCCCTTCCGTTTACTTGCTTTCCTGACAACTACAATCTTCAAGAATTCAAATGTAAAGTCAATAGTCATATCCTATCTCACTAACTTGCATCCTCTCTCTCTCTCTCTCTCTCTCTCTCACGCTCCTTTCTCCGTCCACTCCACTCTCATCGGTATTCCCATCATTCTCTGGTATTTGTTTGTCCTCCCACTAGTGCAAATTGCGACACAAGGTCAATTTACATGTGGTGTCCCCCGGGCCATATAGCCCAGTCAAAAATTTCTGTCTAATTTTGACCAGTTGGCGGAATCACGACTGTGATAATGCTCTCAGCCCGAAGGCAGAGATTTGAAAGTGTCAGTGGAAGTCACCCGAGAAAAGGCGGCATTATCATCCTTCTCTTACCCACTTCCTGGCACCCCCTATAACCTGACACTTTTTTTCATAACTTTCCTCCTCTGTAACCCTCTGTTCAACAGTGGCAGTAAAATGCCTTGCTTGGGGCGACGCGATGATAAAATATATATAGTAATCAGCAGATTGATCTGTTTCGCTGTATCACAGCTCATCAGTATGGTTAAACTCCGATTGTTTTTAACCCAGGATTGAAACCCGATTGAATTGGCGTCAGTCGGCGATTCTACCTCTGAGCTATGGGCGCTCGGTAGAAGTATATATATATATATATAGTCATCCGCAGGCAGATCTGTTTTGCTGTATGACAGCTCATCAGTACGGTTTTATATATATATATATATATATATAAAATCATATCTCAGTGCTCATAAATTGTTGAAAACAATTATTCCACCCCTCGCTTTTATTCTACTCAACTCAAGCACACACCCAAACACACACGGGATTGTTTATATACTCGGCAACTTGTTAAAATATTTCATTTCTATGAAAAGCAATTGTGGGGCAGTGGATATCTGCTCGGAACAAAAAGTCAGAGAGCATTCACTTACGTGCAAATACCCTTGGGAAATATATTAATCCGTCTCTTCTCCCTCCAGCGATGGGTTAAATAGCAGGACAGATTAGGTTCTATAACATTACTTCACCACCAGTCTACTGTAGAAAGTAATGATAATCTTCTTCGGGAAAATCTTCTGCCCAGTTAGTCATGTCGCTTTCGTGACATGATCGCACAAGCGTTTTTCACATATATCACTTAACGGACTGGCTGACTATTGCGAAACTGGCTTCATACAGATTTTGAAATTCCATTCAATTTATAGTTCACTAGCAGTATAGCCCGGCGTTGCTCGGGTGTAATGAACGCTTTAAAACTAATCCATGGTCCTGGAGCTCAGACTCTTTGAACGTTGGCACGAAAGACTAAAAAGCAATAGTTGTTTCCAGTTAAAGCGAAACCGTAGACTGAAAGAAAAATGAATGGATGTAAGTCAGATTTTGAAGGCTAAATAAGTCCTCTGAGTAAATGGTATCATGGCTGAAACTCAGAACTACAATTATACCTACTTAGAGCCAAACCCGAAGCAAAAACTAAAGAATGTAAATGATACTTTCGTCGTGTATTCTAACACCTTTTCTCGCTATTATAAAAATAATTTAATAGATATGGCTCCCAAAAACATCTGGAGTGTTCGACAAGTTTGAAATGTTTACATTGTAGGGATGCACCAGGTGAGAACCACCTTTCCTCACGACACTTCATACAATAACGAAAGTGGCCAGGCCATCTGTTATGGGGTCCTCCTACGAGGAATGAACTCTTCCTCTTTGTTATATGTAATTACTTTCGTGACTCCCGGAGAGTAGTTAACGAAAGCAGTTAACAGCAGTTGACGACAGCTACTAATCAGGCAATAAGCAGCTTAATAATACCTTCGGACTTACTTATTTCTAGTTACTTATTATTAACACTTCCTTTGAATAACTCGTTTTCTTGTTATACTAATATACTTTTTTGAACCTACCTCCTGTGTTCCGTGTCTTACTTCCGGCACAAACCGGTCACAACAAATTGGGTACGAAGATCCACAACACCATCAGTTAGCTTCCAGGAGTCAAACCGGGTCAGCTCTCAATCCCATAGGGAGTATATCTTCACCAGATATAGAACCTATCTTCGTCACGCAATCCACATGTTTGGAAAAACCGATTTTTTTGTTTGAGGAATATATCCTCACTAGTGACATAGAATATAAACCAAGCTAACTTGAATCTCCTCTAGGAATTGCAAATATGAATTTTTTAATCGTTTCACCCCAAGCAAAGCGGTACCGCCACTGGTGCGCAGGGGGTTCTATAAGAGAAGAGTGAAAGTTTAAGCAGAAGAGAGAAAAGAAAGATGAACCAGATACAAGGGGTATCGGAAAAAGGGCAAGAGAAGGATGGAAGACAGTTGCGAGAGTTGAGTGAGAAAGGAAAATAACAAGATACACCAGCTGATGAGAAAGAACGAGGGAAGGACTGGAGTCAAGTGGACAAAAGATGGGAACTGATATTGCATTTGAATTCTTGGAGATTGTAGCCGTCAGGGAAGCAAGCATACGGAAGGGAGTTCCACAGGCGAGAAGTGCGAGAAAAGAAGCTGGTGTAGTAGAAGTGATGGCTGCATTTGGTTGATTTAACTGTAAAAGGGTGTGACCGTGTTGCCAGTCTGGTTGCTTGAGTAAATTCTTTTGGAAGGGGAATTAGTGATAGAGGAAAGCTACATCCCCCCGGTGAGAAAGTGGCAGGAATCGAACTGCCAGGTTGGGGGCGATCGCGTTAGAGATTCTCCTTTGTCAAGAAACCTGAGATGAATGGCAGGGACGTCTGACCAGCTATGACAACAGTATTCAATGCACGGTCAGAAGGATGGTCTAAAAACAGAGAAGTATCCCCAGGAACTCAAATTCCAATTGAGAATTGTTACAAGTAAGACCTTCTTTCCATTTGCTATTTTTTTCACTGCTTGTGTAGTATAGATGCGTTATAGTTTCTATCTTAGAGTCACGTGTAAATATGATTTTTTAATCGTTTCACCACATGCGAGGCGATAACGCCACTGATGCACATAAGAGTAAAAGATTAGATAGGAGGAGAGTAAAGAGAAAGACGAACCAGTTACAGAGGGTCTCAGAGAAAGGAGCAAGAGAAGGATGGAAATACAGGTGTGATGACAGATGCAAAGGTAGAGAGAAAGGAAAAGATATACAGGGTGATGTAGAAAGACTGATGAAAATGGGGCTACATAAGAGAGACAGATTAGATGGGAAGAGAGTAAAGAGAAAGACGAACCAGTTACAGAGGGTCTCAGAGAAAGGAGCAAGAGAAGGATGTGAATACAGGTGTGATGACATGCAAAGGTAGAGAGAAAGGAAAGGATATACAGGGTGATGTAGAAAGACTGATGAAAAGGGGGCTACATAAGAGAGAAAGATTAGATAGGAGGAGAGTAAAGAGAAAGACGAACCAGTTACAGAGGGTCTCAGAGAAAGGAGCAAGAGAAGGATGTGAATACAGGTGTGATGACATGCAAAGGTAGAGAGAAAGGAAAGGATATACAGGGTGATGTAGAAAGACTGATGAAAATGGGGCTACATAAGAGAGACAGATTAGATGGGAAGAGAGTAAAGAGAAAGACGAACCAGTTACAGAGGGTCTCAGAGAAAGGAGCAAGAGAAGGATGTGAATACAGGTGTGATGACATGCAAAGGTAGAGAGAAAGGAAAGGATATACAGGGTGATGTAGAAAGACTGATGAAAAGGGGGCTACATAAGAGAGAAAGATTAGATAGGAGGAGAGTAAAGAGAAAGACAAACCAGTTACAGAGGGTCTCAGAGAAAGGAGCAAGAGAAGGATGGAAATACAGGTGTGATGACAGATGCAAAGGTAGAGAGAAAGGGAAAGATATACAGTGTGATGTAGAAAGACTGATGCGAAGGGGGCTACATAAGAGAGAAAGATTAGATAGGAGGAGAGTAAAGAGAAAGACGAACCAGTTACAGAGGGTCTCAGAGAAAGGAGCAAGAGAAGGATGGAAATAAAGGTGTGATGACAGATGCAAAGGTAGAGAGAAAGGGAAAGATATACAGTGTGATGTAGAAAGACTGATGCGAAGGGGGCTACATAAGAGAGAAAGATTAGATAGGAGGAGAGTAAAGAGAAAGACGAACCAGTTACAGAGGGTCTCAGAGAAAGGAGCAAGAGAAGGATGGAAATAAAGGTGTGATGACAGATGCAAAGGTAGAGAGAAAGGGAAAGATATACAGTGTGATGTAGAAAGACTGATGCGAAGGGGGCTACATAAGAGAAAGATTAGATAGGAGGAGAGTAAAGAGAAAGACGAACCAGTTACAGAGGGTCTCAGAGAAAGGAGCAAGAGAAAGATGGAAATACAGATGTGATGACAGATGCAAAGGTAGAGAGAAAGGAAAAGATATACAGGGTGATGTAGAAAGACTGATGCGAAGGGGGCTACATAAGAGAGAAAGATTAGATAGGAGGAGAGTAAAGAGAAAGACGAACCAGTTACAGAGGGTCTCAGAGAAAGGAGCAAGTAAAGGGTGGAAATACAGGTGTGATGACAGATGCAAAGGTAGAGAGAAAGGAAAAGATATACAGGGTGATGTAGAAAGACTGATGCGAAGGGGGCTACATGAGAGAAAGATTAGATAGGAGGAGAGTAAAGAGAAAGACGAACCAGTTACAGAGGGTCTCAGAGAAAGAAGCTAGAGAAAGAAGGAAATACAGGTGTGATGACAGATGCAAAGGTAGAGAGAAAGGAAAAGATATACAGGGTGATGTAGAAAGACTGATGCGAAGGGGGCTACATAAGAGAGAAATATTAGATAGGAGGAGAGTAAAGAGAAAGACGAACCAGTTACAGAGGGTCTCAGAGAAAGGAGCAAGAGAAGGGTGGAAATACAGGTGTGATCACAGATGCAAAGGTAGAGAGAAAGGAAAAGATATACAGGGTGATGTAGAAAGACTGATGCGAAGGAGGCTACATGAGAGAAAGATTAGATAGGAGGAGAGTAAAGAGAAAGACGAACCAGTTACAGAGGGTCTCAGAGAAAGGAGCAAGAGAAGGATGGAAATACAGGTGTGATGACAGATGCAAAGGTAGAGAGAAAGGAAAAGATATACAGGGTGATGTAGAAAGACTGATGCGAAGGGGGCTACATAAGAGAGAAAGATTAGATAGGAGGAGAGTAAAGAGAAAGACGAACCAGTTACAGAGGGTCTCAGAGAAAGGAGCAAGAGAAAGATGGATATACAGGTGTGATGACAGATGCAAAGGTAGAGAGAAAGGAAAAGATATACAGGGTGATGTAGAAAGACTGATGCGAAGGGGGCTACATAAGAGAGAAAGATTAGATAGGAGGAGAGTAAAGAGAAAGACGAACCAGTTACAGAGGGTCTCAGAGAAAGGAGCAAGAGAAGGGTGGAAATACAGGTGTGATCACAGATGCAAAGGTAGAGAGAAAGGAAAAGATATACAGGGTGATGTAGAAAGACTGATGCGAAGGAGGCTACATGAGAGAAAGATTAGATAGGAGGAGAGTAAAGAGAAAGACGAACCAGTTACAGAGGGTCTCAGATAAAGGAGCAAGAGAAGGATGGAAATACAGGTGTGATGACAGATGCAAAGGCAGAGAGAAAGGAAAAGATATACAGGGTGATGTAGAAAGACTGATGCGAAGGGGGCTACATAAGAGAGAAAGATTAGATAGGAGGAGAGTAAAGAGAAAGACGAACCAGTTACAGAGGGTCTCAGAGAAAGGAGCAAGAGAAAGATGGATATACAGGTGTGATGACAGATGCAAAGGTAGAGAGAAAGGAAAAGATATACAGGGTGATGTAGAAAGACTGATGCGAAGGGGGCTACATAAGAGAGAAAGATTAGATAGGAGGAGAGTAAAGAGAAAGACGAACCAGTTACAGAGGGTCTCAGAGAAAGGAGCAAGAGAAGGATGGGAATACAGGTGTGATGACAGATGCAAAGGTAGAGAGAAAGGAAAAGATATACAGGGTGATGTAGAAAGACTGATGCGAAGGGGGCTACATAAGAGAGAAAGATTAGATAGGAGGAGAGTAAAGAGAAAGACGAACCAGTTACAGAGGGTCTCAGAGAAAGGAGCAAGAGAAGGATGGGAATACAGGTGTGATGACAGATGCAAAGGTAGAGAGAAAGGAAAAGATATACAGGGTGATGTAGAAAGACTGATGCGAAGGGGGCTACATGAGAGAAAGATTAGATAGGAGGAGAGTAAAGAGAAAGACGAACCAGTTACAGAGGGTCTCAGAGAAAGGAGCAAGAGAAGGATGGGAATACAGGTGTGATGACAGATGCAAAGGTAGAGAGAAAGGAAAAGATATACAGGGTGATGTAGAAAGACTGATGCGAAGGGGGCTACATAAGAGAAAGATTAGATAGGAGGAGAGTAAAGAGAAAGACGAACCAGTTACAGAGGGTCTCAGAGAAAGGAGCAAGAGAAGGATGGGAATACAGGTGTGATGACAGATGCAAAGGTAGAGAGAAAGGAAAAGATATACAGGGTGATGTAGAAAGACTGATGCGAAGGGGGCTACATAAGAGAGAAAGATTAGATAGGAGGAGAGTAAAGAGAAAGACGAACCAGTTACAGAGGGTCTCAGAGAAAGGAGCAAGAGAAGGATGGGAATACAGGTGTGATGACAGATGCAAAGGTAGAGAGAAAGGAAAAGATATACAGGGTGATGTAGAAAGACTGATGCGAAGGGGGCTACATGAGAGAAAGATTAGATAGGAGGAGAGTAAAGAGAAAGACGAACCAGTTACAGAGGGTCTCAGAGAAAGGAGCAAGAGAAGGATGGGAATACAGGTGTGATGACAGATGCAAAGGTAGAGAGAAAGGAAAAGATATACAGGGTGATGTAGAAAGACTGATGCGAAGGGGGCTACATAAGAGAGAAAGATTAGATAGGAGGTGAGTAAAGAGAAAGACGAACCAGTTACAGAGGGTCTCAGAGAAAGGAGCAAGAGAAGGATGGGAATACAGGTGTGATGACAGATGCAAAGGTAGAGAGAAAGGAAAAGATATACAGGGTGATGTAGAAAGACTGATGCGAAGGGAGCTACATAAGAGAGAAAGATTAGATAGGAGGAGAGTAAAGAGAAAGACGAACCAGTTACAGAGGGTCTCAGAGAAAGGAGCAAGAGAAGGATGGGAATACAGGTGTGATCACAGATGCAAAGGTAGAGAGAAAGAAAAAGATATACAGGGTGATGTAGAAAGACTGATGCGAAGGGGGCTACATGAGAGAAAGATTAGATAGGAGGAGAGTAAAGAGAAAGACGAACCAGTTACAGAGGGTCTCAGAGAAAGGAGCAAGAGAAGGATGGGAATACAGGTGTGATGACAGATGCAAAGGTAGAGAGAAAGGAAAAGATATACAGGGTGATGTAGAAAGACTGATGCGAAGGGGGCTACATAAGAGAGAAAGATTAGATAGGAGGAGAGTAAAGAGAAAGACGAACCAGTTACAGAGGGTCTCAGAGAAAGGAGCAAGAGAAGGATGGGAATACAGGTGTGATGACAGATGCAAAGGTAGAGTGAAAGGAAAAGAGTGATGTAGAAAGAACTAGAATCAAGCGTTCAAGAGATGTTTAAGCCAGGTTGTGTTTGTCCGCCACACCGGATTTGTATATAAACTTACAGCAAATTATTTGAAGGAAATGAAACCAATTTTCTATATCAAAACTTTCACCGCAAATAAATACAAAACTTACAAAAAAGAAAAGGAATGTCAAGAAGAAAGTTTTATAACGCTAAGTCATACATGAAACTATTTACACATTCAATACCTAAATCCAGTGCTAGGAAGATTGGATGACTGTGTTGGGCCAGGATGTTTTTCCCGCCTGTATCCATCCTGCATATATACAAATCAACCATTCGTCCGTGCATGGGGTACTGCTATCATATATGGTCAGGCGGCCCTGCTGTTCATCTCGGTGTTCTTGATAGGCTCCAAAGGAGAATCATTAATGCGATAGGTAGTGACTTGGCAGCTCGACTCCAGCCACTTCCCCACTGACGAGATGTGGCTTCCCTTTATCTGTTCTATAAATACTTTCATGGCTTCTGCTCCAACGAACTGCAACAGGTGTTTACTCGTGCAACCAGACTGGCAACTGGGTATCACCCATTCACAGTTAGATCAACCAAATGCAGGCGACAATTCTATTCCTGCAGCCAGCTTCTTTTCTCGCACTTCCGGCCTGTGGAACTCGCTTCCATATTCTTGCTTTCCTGATGGCTACAACTTCCAGGAATTTAAATGCAATGTCAATACTCATCTATTAACCACTTGACTCTAGTTCTTTCACCACCCTGTACATCCTTTCCTTTCTCTCCACCTTTGCAACTGTCATCACACCTGTATTCCCATCCTTCTCTTGCTCCTTTCTAACCGGTTCGTCTTTCTCTTCACTCTCCTCCTATCCAATCTTTTTTACTCTTATGTAGCCCCCTGCACATCAGTGGTGTTACCAATTATACTGTCATCATCATCATCATTTATCCATCACACCCGGATGGTCCATGGGGTAGCAACTTTTTGTTACTGTTTCTGTAACAAACTGTTTTTTACGAGGCAGGGTTGTTAGCCCTGCACCCAACCCCCAAACCCCAAACCTGGAGGAGTGGTGGACCATTCTTGGTGCTTATGTTTACAGCACCTGGTATTCCCAAATGGTCACTCATTTAAGTACTAGACCCAGCTCGATGTTGCTTAACTTCGGTGATCGGACGGGAACCGGTGTATTCAACACGGTATAGCCGTATGACAATTATATTGTACTGATGAGCTGTGATACAGCGAAACAGATCTGTCTGCGGATAACTATATATATATATATATATATATATATAATGCAGACGACAATTATACTCTTACAGCTTCTTTTCTCACAATTCCCGCCTGTGGAACTCGCTTCCATATTCTTGCTTTCCTGACGACTACAACCTCCAGGAATTTAAATGCAATGTCAACACTCATCTCTTAACCACTTGACTCTAGTTCTTTCTTCACCACCCTGTATATCCTTTCCTTTCTCTCCGCCTTTGCAACTGTCATCACACCTGTATTCCCATCCTTTTCTTGCTCCTTTCTAACTGGTTCGTCTTTCTCTTCACTCTCTTCACTCTCTCCTATCTAATGTAGCCCCTTGCACATCAGTGGCGTTATCGCCTTGCTCGGGTTAATACGATTAAAAAAATCCCTTCATTGAAAATGAGAAGAATGGAGATAGTTGAAGAAAAGACAAAAAAGGAACAAGTATCAAGAAAACCGAAGATAGTGACTGACGTTGCATTCAAATTTTTCAAGATTGTAGTTATCATGGAAGCACAAAATCAGAAGAGAGTTCTACGGTTCTGAAGTGCGAGAATAGAAACTGTCAAGGTAGAAGTGCTGTATTATCTAGTTCAAAATTAAAAGGTGAGACCTAGTTGCCAATCTAGTAACACGAAACCAGAAGAGAGTTCTACAGGTCTGAGAAAAGAAACTGTCACGGTAGAAATGGCTGTTGCATATAGCTAGTTCAAAATTAAAACAGTGAGACCTAGTTGCCAATCTAGTAACACGCTTAAATTTCTGTAGTCGGTCCACCAGTAAAACAAAGTTCATCAAAATAAACGAAAATATTTGTCGAAATTGCAGAGAGAAGTCAGATTGCGTCGATGAGAAAGTGAGTGAATCCGAGATACCTGGACAAGACTGATTACATAACAGACCCTTCTTTGGATCTAGCTAAATTCTAAACTAGCCTCACTTTCTCCTGAGAGTTTCCACAACTTCATCCTAATTTATTTCAACCCCGGCTTATTAGTACAACTAGATGCGTAAGCTGGCTTAGTATGGTAAACACCGTGGGTATGGAGTTCTGACAGTGATAGATTTCTTTTTTCTTGCAGATAATTAAATATATATATACAGGGTGTCCATAAAGTTCGTGTGAACTTTTAAAAAATTATAACTTTATTTGTATTTGTGATAGAAATAATCTGTAAAAAATGTTTTAAAGAAGAATGTACTTCGTACTATGCGTGTTAGGTTCTGAATCAAGAATTTCGTAACAGATGGATCGGAAGGGGTGGACCATTTTATTGGCCTCCACGTTCGTCAGATTTGACTCCATTAGATTTTTTATGGGCACATGTGAAAACAATTGTGTATGCAACCAAACTTAGTTCATTAAAAGATTTGAAAGCTAAAATAACTAATGTGATTTCAGGCATAACTGTAAATCAGTTGGCAAAAGTTTTCCGTGAACTGCAAAATCGTACTACCCTTTGTAGTGATGATGGAGACCAAAAAGTTTTAAATGCTTTAAAGTACACAAGAACTTTATGGACACCCCGTATAAAGACCATATTACTGTAAATCAGTTGGAAAATGTTTTCAGTGAACTTCAAAATCATATTACTCTTTATATTGCTAACGATGGAGGACGTGTGGAAAGTTAAAGAAAAATTCAATAAAACCTTTAAAAATATAGATTTACTTCTTTCTAATATTTTAACAAATTATTTCTATATCAAATACAAATAAAGTAATATTTTTTAAAATGCACACGAACTTTATGAACCCCCTGTATTATCTAAAAATAATGACGCTAGAGAGACATTTTCTGACAGAAATTTAACATTTATGCCATCAAATGAAATTTTCGAACGCTCTGTGCAAAATTTTAGCCATTTTGGCCATACGTCAAATTTTTATCTGTTTACGATTGGCCTCGCATTTTTCTTCCCTAAAACTGCAATAGAGTAAAGTTAACTCGCAACCAATGTAAACATTTAATGGGGATTTATAATGCTGGGTATATATCGGGTAATTATGGGTGACCTATGGAAAAAAAATCTTTATTTTTCCATCCATTTCCCCTATTACAAGCATTATTATATCCATGATAAAACATCATTTCAAAAGTGGAAGGGAATGGCTGGAAGCGAAAGAAAAGATAAAGAGTTTTATAGAGATAAGTCATACACAAAATTATATGTACATGATTACATATGTTTTACGCAAAAAAATATAACATATCTTCACAAGTAGAGTGAAAAGACAATGAATAAATAGATTCTTCTGCGTTTCTGGAGAGGTTATGTTTAGGTTTCCAGATTCAAGCCGGCCGGATGTGTTTACATTTTTTTTTTTCATAATCGCTTCACCCCATGCATGGCAGAACTGCCACTGGTGCAAAAGGCGTTACATGAGAGGAGAGTGAAAACAAAAAGAACAAGGTACAGGGGGTATCGGAAAAAGGATACGAGAAAGATGGGAATCAAGGAGATAAAAAATGTCAATCGACGTTGCACCTGAACTCTTGGAGATTGTACGTATCAGGGAAGTAAGTATGCAGAGGGAGTTCTTCAAACGAGAAGTGCTAGAAAAGAAGTGCTAGAAAAGAAGTGCTAGAAAAGAAGTGCTAGAAAAGAAACAATGTCTCTAACGAGTACATGTTCCGGCAAAAAAGAATCGGGGAGTTTTGTGGTATTTTCTAACATGAGGGCTGCGAGCCGGAGATATTCTCTATACAGAGAATATGAGGATCAATCAGTTAAATGCCATACGTGATACACACGCTTGGGCGATCATGTCTCGAAAGAGACATGACTGACTGGGCAGAAGATTATCCCGCAGTAGGTTGCCATTGCTTTCTGCAGTAGACTGGTTGCCAGCGAAGACTTATCCTCTTATTTAACTCATAACTGGTGGAAGAAGAGATGTATTATACTGTTAAGTAGTAATTATTGGGGGATCAGTTTATTAATTCATAACAATAGAAAGCCGGTCCCCCACTTTATGCCCAGTAGAAGCCTTAATCATATTTTCATCTATTATATTCAGTTAGTCAGTTAAGTGCCATACGTGATACACGCTTGGGCGATCATGTCTCGAAAGAGACATGACTGACTGGGCAGAAGATTATCCCGCAGTAGGTTGCCATTGCTTTCTGCAGTAGACTGGTTGCCGACTAAGGCTATAGAACCCAATCTGTCCTGTTATTTAACCCATAACTGGAAGGAAGAGACGGATTAATACATTTCCCAAGGGTATTTGCGCGTAAGTGAATACAATGGATTCAACTGGAATTCGAACTCGGCTACCCGGTTTCTCGTTCCGAGCCGATATCCACTGTACCACAACGCACATCTTGTATGAAGATATATTTCCATAAAAAAGAGTGCGCCATAGTCTTGTAAGCTGCATCATGTGCTGCTGATGTCGACAGGATGAACAACTCGTATATCTTGACTCCAAGATGCTGAATGACTGTTACTTTCGTCACTGCAGGAAGTGATGTCACTAAGCTACCGTCACGTGACCTACTTTTGTATCACTACACGTTTGTCGGTACTTATCAAAGGCCGAGTATGGTTGTGTAAAATCTCAAAATGCTTGTCGCAGATGAAAATTTAAAATGGGTTTACCTCGGATAATTAAAAAATGTTCGTCTAATTTTATTTTTCTCTTCATTTCACATCCGGTTAATGGATGTCCGGTAATCGAGGCAGTAGTGTACACTGGCTTACGCTCGACAGACCAACGTCCCTTTGGAGATGCTTTAGCGTAAGCACGTAAACCGCATTCACTTTGGATGACGGAAATTTCGACCATTAAATTTCCATTAACATGGCGCAGACGAGAAATTTCTGCCATCTTATTGCTGGTTGACTGAAGCGAAGGCATCCTGTTTTCGTTTCAATATCACCAAAAGTGGGAAGATGAGAAGGGGAAAAAAGAATAGAATCGAAGAGAAACCTTGATAGACTCACTTACTAAAATGGATTCGATTTATTCTGTTCTCTTTGGAAAAGGAAAAAATTCAAAAATTAGCTCCAATCCTTTTGACTGGGAACTTTGTGAACCATGTCTCTCTCATGTTGAACGTTACAGAAATAAGATTTCTCTAGACAGGGTTTATATTCTTAATTGTTTTACATTCTGTTGAACATTAACAAGTTTTATCTCACAACAGTATTGAAAACTGACCCTACTGAAGGGTTGTTTGACAAATTTAAAGGGTTTGAATAAGTGTAATCAATTAATATAATGACGTCATGAATAGATTAGAAAGGCAAATTGGCATGACAAAAGACGCGTTTCAGAAGCTGAGTAAAGTATTAAGACATAGGAAAATATCACTAGAACCAAAGAAAAGAGTGCTTGATTGCTATGTGATGTCAGCTCTTCAATACGGCAGTGAATGTTGGACAATATCATCGAAGATGAAGGAAAAACTCGAAGCAGCGGAAATGTGGTTCTACAGAAGGATGCTGAGAATATCATGAACCGAGCATGTGTGAAATGATGAGGTGTTGGAAAGAATGGCAACGAAAAGAAAATTAATAGTGAGTATCAGGAAGAGACAACTGAAGTTTCTGGGATATGCAATGAGGAAGAAGGGCTTGGAGAACCTCATACTGACAGGCTATATAGAAGGAAAAAGAGACAGAGGAAGGCAGCAGATAACATATTTGAAGGGCCTGGGCAGATGGATGACGGAACAGCGGTTGCGTGGTGTAACAGAAGAAAACGTACTAAGATCCACCAGGGATAGAAAGACATGGAAAACCATGATCGCCTACGTCCCGAAAAAACAGGGCACATAGAAGAAGAAGAAGAAGAAGAAGAAGAAGAAGAAGAAGAAGAAGAAGAAGAAGAAATGAATATGTAAACACCTTGGTTCTCCTCACTGGAATGTAATATTCTCAGGAAAATAATTTTGAATACAAAACTAGAAAACATTTTTAGTTTTCTAAATTAAAACAGAATAAAAACAAAAAAATTTCCATTAAAATCTGATTAAATCAACCTTCTCACTATAACCGAACATTAAAAAAATACCTTAAAACCCCACATTCTTGACATTAAATAATCCGCAGTGGTTGATATGCCGTTAAATAAAACTTAAACACAAACTCAATGGAATTGGCTGCAAAATTTGCATTAAAAATAACAAAAGAAAGAAACTAGTAAAAAAAATAATACAATGTAGCACTTTAAGTTTTCCTCATGCACCCACGTTATCGACCGACCATGGATTCGAACCCGAGAATAGACAGTTGAAGAATATCTCAGTGTGTGTACTTTTTTTTTTTGGGAAGAGCGAAGAAACAGAAAATAGAGGAATAGGCGCTGTGAGTGGTTGACAGAGAGAAAGGCGAGACACAAAGAACTCACGATATGAGATTGTTTTATATGACAGCAATCGAAGACAAACCAGATGGAAGTCGCCTCGCCAAGGGCGAGAGAACTCTTTCTTTTTTTTCTTTTTCATTTTTTTTTTTCCTTTATCCTCAGGGAATCGATAGAGGCCGACCGAGGTTGAATTATCAGCCAACTTCGAAAAGGACCACTCACGTGATTAGAGGATTCATAATTAACGCTTACATGTTAATGTACAAAATCAACAACCTTTGTCTCCAAGGCAATTTTGCGCTGATACCTGCTGACCTGAAGTCAGCAGGTATCAGCGCAAAATTGTGACGTGTGATTAAAGCCAGATACACGAAATTGACATTAGACTTTTGGGGAAAAACACCACCGATTGCCAGCCACCCACGCGCCAAGCTTTTTATATATATATAAAAAGGTAGAACTGATTTAGCAAACAGAGTGACACGCTCAAGACACGGTGGACAGATATTAGGACCAGACAGATAAGACAAGAAATTCTCTCTCACGCTAAAAGACACATCCACCGCTGCTTAGCAGAGAGAAAGGGAAGGGGTAGCATAAAGAGTCAGTGACTGTATTACCTCTAACGACGACTAAACATAGTAGCAGCAGTAGTTTGTGGAGTCTGAGAAAGGTTTTATTGGGTTTTTTATTCTTTTTTCTTACTTTTGCTGCACAAAGAATTACTTTGTCACTTTTTTTGTCTTTTTCTCATTGTTCCTGAATTAGGCACCCACAGAGGGAGTGATGGATTTCGACAGATCACCAACACCTTCGATCACACAGGGACGGAACGACAGGCAACTGGCTGCAGCCTCAGGTGTGGCTAACTTACGACCACTTAACGCACACAACACACATATACGCAAGCATGAAACTTGGGGGAGATTGTGTGGGAGTTTGCACTAAGTAAACAATTTATGCAAGACAAAAGTAAGCAAAGCAATAGTCAATCAGTTAAGTGCCTTACGTGATACACGTCTGGGTGATTATGTCTCATTCATTCCATGACTGACTAAGCAGAAGATTTTCTCGTAGTAGGTTGCCATTTTTTCCGAGTTAGACTGGTTCCAAAAAAAGGTTGAGAGCCAAATCTGTCTGGAGGGCGAAGAGAGGGATTCATTCCTTTCCCAAGGCTATTTGCGCGTAAGTGAATGCAACGAATTCAAATGGAAATTGAAATCGGCTCTCCGATTTCTCATCCTGAGTCGATATCCACGGCACTACAACACAAAATGGGTACAGACAAGTGTTCGCAGCACTCTGGCTTTAAGACAAGAACGGAATTATGTCGCAGAAGACCGAGAAGTAGCCTATTGGCTAGGAAGAAATCCCAGAAGTCATCTGTAGGATTTGTCTATAAGTTTTAGGGAGTGGGTGTTTTCGCTGTCATTTCTTTTTAGGAATTTAACCAACAGAGGGTTTATTAAAATTGGGTCTTCCTGCGACAGTGATGCGATTCTACAAACGAATTCTGATAATCACATTGACATAACACTTTTTTACAATTTTCAAGATGGTCCCCTTTGACATTAATGCAGTTGATCAAACAATGCTTAAACATTCCCATCCCATCACGAAAGAAGGTAGTATCCTGGTTCCCCAAAAACTCCTCCACGGCACATATGATCTCATCATTGTTTCCAAAATGGTGACCATCACTGACTATGTCCAACATAGTTTATGAATACAGAATACCGCGCATTACGTAATCTGTTCAATAAAACAACGTCAAAGATTAATACTCACGAGTCAGACACTTTACTGAATAGAATTAGATCGCCAATACTCGGGAAAATATGGTCGCCTTTATACACGTTGCATTGAATATTTTGAGCCTTCTGATTGGTTAACTCTTCCATTGGTGAACCATAAAATGAGTCACCTCATGGCTGGCTCACTAGTATACAACGGTACCCAACAACTCCAACAGCCATGTAGGTGGGATTTGAGTTTAGAAAAGAGAAAGAAATCAGATGGAGCTAAGTCTGGTGAGTAAGGAGGATGGAATAGCAATTCAAAATCATCCTTTGGCTGTTTGAGTTACTGCAACCTGAGTAATGTAAATATGTTATTCTTGAAAATGAGTACACACACCTTCAGTTTCCCTCTGAGTTCTAACCTCATTGCTTCCTTCAGTCAGTCAATTAAGTGCCATACGTGATACACGCTTTGAGCGATCATGTCATCACTGACTGGAAAGATGATTCTCCCGCAGTAGGTTGCCATTGATTTCTGTGATGGACTGGTTGCCAGCCAAGGTTGTAGAACCCAATCTGTCCTATTATTTAACCCATAACTAGAGGGAAGAGACGAATTAATACTTTTATTTGTGCGTAAGTGAATGCAACGAATTCAACTGGAATTCGAACTCAGCTCCCTGATTTCTCGTTTCGAGTCGATACCCATTGCTCCACAACGTACATACTTCAGTTGTCTCAATTCTGATGCATAGTGTTGTCCACTTAAATGTTTCCCCACCTTTTCTAGGTAGTGTATGGTGATTACGCCTTCAGGATCCACAAAAATACAGTTTATTACCTTAGCAACAGCTGCTGCTTGCTTAGACTTCTTCGGGAGTGAAGAACCAGAGTGTTTCGACTTTTTTCTTTGAATCTTTGATTAAGTGGTAAACCCATGGTTGATATTGAGCTACCGATCTACGGTAGAAAATCTAAGGGTCAGCCTGGAATCAAGTCAGAAGTGTCCTGGAAAAGTCAACCCTTTTCAGCTTCTGCTCTGTTGTCGGAATTCTTGGGACCCATCTTGCAGACAGATTCTTCATTCCCAAGATATTCTTTTATAATCAGTGACAGGTTATAGGGGGTGTCAGGAAGCAAATAAGAGAAGGATGACGGTGGCCATAAAGTGAGGGATCAATTTTTTAT
This sequence comes from Ascarosepion bandense, assembly GCA_037127315.1. Lineage (NCBI taxonomy): Eukaryota > Metazoa > Mollusca > Cephalopoda > Sepiida > Sepiidae > Ascarosepion > Ascarosepion bandense. The sequence continues at coordinate 772,679 of JBBBDQ010000606.1, read as the reverse complement.
AGTGATTGTAATATAAAATTGATCCCCCACTTTATATTTACATAATAATTTCTTATCTGTTGATAAGCAGTAGAAAACGAATCAATCAGTAAATGAAATACTGAAGAGCTACACATGCATGTTTTTTAGATTTATTTACATTCTCTTGAATATAAATGTATAGAATTTTTTTTATAATCATGTCGCCCCAAGCAAGGCATTTTACTGCCACTGTTTTGCAGGGGGTTACATAGGAGGAAAGTTATGAGAAAGAGTGACAGGTTATAGAGGGTGTCAGAAAGTGTGTAAGAGAAGCATGAGAATACTGATGAGAGTAGAGTGGAGTGGACTGAGAAATAAGCATGATCGAGAGGATGCAAGTTAGTGAGATAGGAGATGACTATTGACTTTACATTTAAATTATTGGAGATTTTAGCTGTCGGGGAAGCAAGTAAATGGGGAATTCCACAGGCAGGAAGTGCGAGAAAAGAAGCGTAGAATTTGCGTTTAGATTTTATTGGTTTCACAGTAAAAGGGTGGGATCTAGTTGCTAACCTTGTGGCTCGAGTAGATTCATATATAGGGGGCACTAGTGAGCTAAGTACATCGGAGTAGAAGCCGTGAAATAGTTAAAACAGTAAGGAACCGAGCCAGAACTAATGCCTATGAACTTAGCGAGACAGTAAAACATTTGTCATCCAAAATCATACGGTGAATGGCATTACCTTGTTCAATAGTGGTTGAGATTTTTGAGCGACCTTACCGAGTGGTCATCTTCTGTTTTGACCCGACCCGGCCTGAATTCTGCAGCCCACTTCTTCACAGTTTCATAGGAAGGGGAGTCCTTAACACGGGTTTGTACTATGTTCACAAGGATTTCCTTGAGTACCATGCCTTTCTATTAAAGATATTCTATGACTGCACGTATTTGAATGCTTCGTTTTTGTTTTTGTTTTTGAGATTTGTCGCATACCACTTACATAAGTATGGCCCTTGCCTGCACAGAAATTAAGACAAAACTCTTAATTATTTTTTCTAGTTTTATAAAAAGTGGTTGTATGTTGCAACAACAAAAATGTTCAGCCATGAATCTTCTTTCTGGGTGAGACTTAGAACTTTTTGAACAAGGTATGAAGAAGTGGAAACGACAAAAAATAAAAAGAAGAAAGTGAGGATCGAACTCGTGACTAGATTACCTTTCAGGCAATTGCCACATGCCGACGCAGGCGAAAATTGCACAGAAATTAGAAGACTAGCCGGAAAGAGAAGGAAGCGGTTAAGATGACTTCACTATCGTGACGAAGAGAGCATTTCAATTCTGGTCTGACGAGGGCTTGTTACACGGCAATTAATTAAGAAACAATTGCAATTAATTGGATCTCTGAATCGACAGATTTTTTTAAGAAAGAAAAATTGCGAGAAGGAAAGAAAGATAAAGAACATTTTAGGTCGAAAGACGAACTAAACTCAAAACGAGGCGTAAGGGTAAGATTCTGTAAGAAAAGAAAATAGGAGAAAAAAGTCAAAATGAAAACTCTTTTCTCACACACACGCACACACGCACACACACACACTACATTTACACATACGCACAAACATATATATATATGTATATATATATATATATATATATATATATATATATATATATATATATATTTATATATATATATATATTTATATATAATCATTTGTAAACAAGCTTGTTTTGCTGTATGACAGCTTTTCAGTGCAGCTAGTTGTCATATCTGGTTAGGTGCCCTTGCTGTTCATCTCAGAGTTCTCGACAAGCTCAAAAGAAGAATCTGTAATGTGATTGGCCCAGACCTGGCAGCTCGACTCTAGCCACTTTTTCACCGGCTGGATGTGGCTTTTAACTAATGGTCCTCTTTCGCTGCTACTGCTGCCGTTAAATGTAGTGAGTCCCCGCCAGCGGACGTGAACTCAAGCTCTTCTTTCATTCTGAAGATGAGATTCTGATCTCGAAATGTTAATGAATAATAAACAGGTAATACCCAACACCTTCTTTACCTTCCTTTATTATAACTAAACGCATTGTGATAGTCTCCAAATACCTACCTATACACCTTATATGCACAATGCTTCAACCTCTCTGAAGATGGCTCATGTGAGCCGAAAGCTTAGAACTAACTTAATAAAAAACTATCCAAATGTTGGAGAATTTTTGTCTTTATTTTCAGCTGAAATTAAAGCCGAAATACGATGTTTAGAACGGCTCATGATTAAACATAATACACATTCATTGTCTCTTTTATATTTAACAGTATATGTTTAGAAAATTATCTGCTGCATCGATACAAGATATATATATATATATATATATATATATATATATATATATATATATATAATACAAAAATCAGCATTGAGGCCAACTGTAAGCACCAACCCTCTGTTCCATGCTTAAACGTTATCTTTAGGCCTTGTGTCTTGTGTTTTGTCTCGACTATTCATATCTATTGGCCACCCTTAATAAGAAAATTAAATGTACATATCAACCATACAGAACAACAATGACTAATTAATTTACATACACGCATCTTCCAATCACATGCTGACAATAATTACCTTAGGTTACCAAAAAATCCTTCTACAGAAAGTATCTTCAAAGAATTCAAAAAAGGTTATGAAACAGTCCTAAAATGAGATTTACACACCACGCTGTATAAAAAGCCCCCAGGAATATAAATATTATATAGTTTAACCACCGTACAATAGAAAATTAAAAAGAAAAGTATGAAGAATATTCATTAGAATCATACGAAAACACTCCCTCCATAAGATCAAACAACAGAAACACAACAAAATCAGCTTCTGATCATGAAACTAATAATAAAAAAGCGAAACAGAAAAATAAACAAAATTAGCCGTTTCTTCAGAGCGCCTAAACTCATAATAATGGTCCTCTGTCATTTGGATTTGTTAACAGCGTTGACGGTGAGGTTAGCTGTTTTACAGGCCCCTTAAGATACAGGAAGGTTTTTACATGCCTCTTACGGAAATGTGTTTCTGATCAAACCAAATTCATTAATAATTATATTAGGCATACAAATATATGCCAATCAAGAAGATTTACCTAGCGGAATTATGACCGATTTAAACAAACACGCAATCCACAACATACTTGTGGAAACTCAAAAATATATTTTCACCAAAAACATGTCCTACTTGATAACACATAAGAAAAAAGTCATGTTAAAAAATTCGATATTTCACCTTTTCTCGTCATGTTTCCTTTTTTATCAAAATGGCTGATTAATCTAAACTTATTTATAAATTGAACTTTTTCTCTGTGTGTGTATGTGTGTGTCTGTTACCTATAGACTCCGAAACGGCTGAACCGATTTTCTTGATAATTTACACAGTTGTACTATAAGCGTCTGCGAGTGTTCTTAGCTAGGTTTTGTGTCGAGGTACTCCCGATAAATATCGAAAACCAATAATAAAAAAAATTGGGTTATAGAAGGAGTGGTCCGATTTTAATCAAATTTGATACACTCATAGAAACATAAGAAAGGATATTCAGAAGTTTCAAGGTTGCAGTTCTTACAATAGTGCAGAAAATCAATAATATATATATATATAAAGCAAGATGTTTGTGTGTGTTTGTTTATCTGCCTGTATATCTTTACTTTTTTTTCAGCCCTTTTATTTTAGTTTTTGCTTCGGGTTTGGCTCTAAGTAGATATAATTGTAGTTCTTAGTTTCAGCCATGATACCATTTACTCAGAAGACTTATTTAGCATTCAAAATTCAGTTTACGAAGTAAAAGATTATTTGATATCGATACCAGGAAATGAAAATTTGACTTACATCCATTCATTTTTCTTTCAGTCTACGGTTTCGCTTTAACTGAAAACAACTATTGCTTTTTAGTCTTTCGTGCCAACGTCGGAAGAGCCTGAGCTCCAGTACCATGGATTAGTTTTAAAGCTTTCATTACACCCGAGCAACGCCGGGTTATGCTGCTAGTATACAATAAATATTGTTAGCTTCTTTATTATTTTTATTATTTTTGTTGTTTATTATTTCTTGAATTTCTTTCATCGGTCTACTATGTCTAGATATAAGAAGTATACGTTAACAATCTTACTTATATATATATATATATATATATATATATATATATATATATATGTAAAAGAAAAGCAAAACATGACGTCTCTTTCCAAATATTTTGGAAGTTAAAAAACGAAAATAAAACTTCTAAAGTTAAATGAAAAATCCTCAAACAAAAAAGAACATTTAAATCAATAAAGGAATCATGTTTCCTTTGTATTCAAGAAAAAATTGAAATCATTAAATACGTGAATAGCAATAAACTTTTAAACCAAAGGCATGAAACCACAATAAACTGCAAACACATTAAAGAACTAACCTTACATTCATGCTAAAAATACTACAAAAACCAAAGCTAGGACCCCTCAGAGACGATAAACCTTTATAGTATTAACAACACTTTTACATCAAATTCTACGTATTAGACACCACAAACTGTGATCTAATTTAAAGTTTTAGAGAAAAAAGTGATTTCCTAAATTCAAAATTAAGGTAAAATATACAAAATTAGATTAATTATATAAATTGTGTTTAAATACTAAAATATTTTATGGTTGAACAAATAAACATTAAAGATAGGTCCCATTCCATCCCTCCTCACCCTTTACACTTCCTTACTCTCTCCCTCTAATAAACCCAAAAAACAAAGCCTAGCCATGAGGCCATAAACCTATACCCAACCTTCTAATGTTAAATCTGTCTACGAAATTCCCTACACTTTCATTAATCAAATATATTCCCTACCCATCCCACTTCATTCCAAATTCTAACGGAAAATTTACAAGATTTATTCCCTTATCGCTAAGCCTCACCAACATCCCACACACAACTCGCCAAATATTAGAAAAGAGGCTTTTGATTCCTTTCCACAACTCCTGAGGAGACATTGTAGATTCAATGTCAAAACAAAATGTACAATTTGTAGTGGATAAAAAAAAATTGTACGTGTTCTAAAATATAATTTATTATATATATATATATATATATATATATATATATATATATATATATATATTAGCTCAAAATAAACTGCGATATTTCAAACCTTCGGACAGAAATTGTATAAATGGGGATTTAGGTCTTTATATATGATCCATATGTGTGTCCTTGTGCCACACGTATTCTTCGCTTGGCAAATTAACGTACCTCGATATGCTGTAATAATCAGCAATTTCGTCTAGCTAGAACACTTACAACTGATCAGTGAGTTCCCTCCTCACTGGGGACTCTATACTTACTCTCTTGTGTCACCCTTAAACTACACTTTGCAAATCGCTATAATTTTTTCTGATGGATTTACTTAGTGTGGCTTGAGTGTGGCACAAGGCAGCATGTTGGATTCAAATTCTGGCAATTTTTATTTATTATAGTAAAAAATACTATATGTGTGGCACAAGACCAAAGAGTAAGCGGGGTGAGGATGGTCAACACTTCCTATCTATGACCTAGCTAATCAAATTTACGACTTAATCAAGCATTACAATTTGTTCCTTCACCACAAGAACTCATCTATCACCTTCCAACCCTATATATACCATAATACCACATATTCACAGTGGGGAACTAAAAGAAAGAAAAAAGTCATGACATAAAATTTTGTTTTGAGATACATTTTTTGTCAAAAATATATCTAAAAATATAATGATATGAAAATGCATGTAGGAGACGATGAACTCAAAAACAAACAGAAATCTAACAAAACATTCACTTCAAAAATAACAAATGTTAGTAAGAGGCCGGTGTATTATGCCTTCAGGCAGAATCAAGAAGCACTAACGGAGTGAAGTCTGGCAATGGCCAGACACAAACAAATGCACGCTGGGCTTTTTTTCTAGCGGTTAAATTAGGCCGGTTCACGGTTTGACATGACTCAGGTCCAGTTAGTTATATTCATCGGGGTTTTCATTTTTTTAAAGTTGTAAATTTATTACCCACTCCCAACAGACAAATTGTACGTATGGGACCAGAACAGGAAAGAAAATACAAAACAGAATGTAGCAATGGAAAGCGAGAAGAAAAGACCAAACATAAACTACAAAAAAAAAATTGAATTCATGGCCATCAGCAAAAAGAGAAGCCCATAATGCTTGCTACAGATCAGGGATACAAACATCAAGAAGGTGCAGAAATTTGAATACGTGGGAAGTGTTCTAACAAAGGAGAGGAAGTGAGACACTGAGATCCGAAAGTGTATTAGGATGGCCAATGATGCACTCTAAAAGCTAGTCTCAAGGACAGGAGAACTTCGTTGAAAACAAAGAAAAAGAGCATCAAATTCGTATGTAATATCTATGACAGTGAATGCTGGACAATCACCTCAAAGATGACGGAGAGACTCGAAGCAACAGAAACAAAGAAAAGAGTACTGGACAGTTACGTGATATCTGTCCTCCTGTATGGCAGTGAATGCTGGACAATCTCCTCAAAGATGAAGGAGAGACATGAAGCAACAGAAACAAAGAAAAGAGTACTGGACTGTTACGTGATATCTGTCCTCCTATATGGTAGCGGATGCTAAACAATCTCCTCAAAGATGAAGAAGAGACTCGAAGCAATACAAACAAAGAAAAGTGTACTGGACTGTTACATAATAAATGTCTTCCTATATGGAAGTGAATGCTGGACAATCTTCTCAAAGATGAAGGAGAGACACGAAGCAACAGAAACAAAGAAAAGAGTACTGGACTGTTACGTGATATCTGTCCTCCTATATAGTAGCGGATGCTAAACAATCTCCTCAAAGATGAAGAAGAGACTCGAAGCAATAGAAACAAAGAAAAGTGTACTGGACTGTTACATAATATATGTCTTCCTATATGGAAGCGAATGCTGGACAATCTTCTCAAAGATGAAGGAGAGACTCGAAGCAAGAGAAACAAAGAAAAGATTACTGGACTGTTACGTAATATCTGTCTTCCTATATGGTAGCGGATGATGGACAATCTCCTCAAAGATGAAGAAGCGACTCGAAGCAAGAGAAACAAAGAAAAGAGTACTGAACTGTACGTGATATCTGTCCTCCTGTATCTGTCCTGTACTGGACTGTTACGTGATATCTGTCTTCATCTATGGAAGCGAATCCTGGACAATTCTCTCAAAGATGAAGGAGAGACTCGAAGCAACAGAAATAAAGGAAAGAGTACTGGACTGTTACGTGATATCTGTCCTTCTATATGGTAGCGGATCCTGGACAATCTCCTCAAAGATGAAGAAGAGACTCGAAGCAAGAGAAACAAAGAAGAGTACTGGACTGTTACGTGATATCTGTCCTCCTATATGGTAGCGGATGCTGGACAATCTCCTCAAAAATGAAGAAGCGACTCGAAGCAAGAGAAACAAAGAAAAGAGTACTGAACTGTTACGTGATATCTGTCCTCCTGTATGGCAGTGAATGCTGGACACTCTCCTCAAAGATGAAGAAGAGACTCGAAGTAACAGAAACAAAGAAAAGAGTACTGGACTGTTACGTGATATCTCTCTTCATATATGGTAACGAATGCTGGGCGATCTCAACAAAGATGAAGGAGAGACTGGAAGCAACAGAATTGTTGGTCTACAGAAGGATGCTGAGGATACTATGGAACGAACATGTGAGCAACGACAAGGTTTTGGAGAGGATGAAAACGAAAAGGAAACTTATACTGAACATCAGTAAGAGACATCTGATGTTTCATGGACACGTATTAAGGAAATGAGACAGAAGGGCTTGGAAAATCTGATACTCACAGGGAAGACAGAGGGAAAGAGAGACAGGGAAATTTTACTTTATGAGCTTGAGTCAGTGGATGACAGAGCAAGGATTGGGAGAAATACCAAGAGAAAAATTTATTAAGAGCTACAAGGAATAAAAGATGTGGAGGACCATAATTCCCTACGGCCTGAAATGACAGGTACATGAAAGAAGGAAAAGGACTTCATAGAGTCTTTGAGGTATTATGGTGTTTGTAGTAAGAGTCGTAATTAAAAATGTGATGTTTTGTTGCAAGGGATATTGTATAGTTTGCTTGGGCCAGTGATTGTGGCTAGTCACGTTTTTACGATAAGGCCTTCTCCCATCTTTGGCCTTGTGCCACATTTTTTGTATTATACAAAAATACGTATCACATCCCCGCTTTGTCTTGTCAGAACGCTAGGTTCGCTTTTCCGAACTTGATTTTGTGGGTCGACGCCAATTTTGATTTTGTAAACTTTTGCAATATTACCGTTGCTTTGCCTTATTGCTAATTTGCCTTATTACTGTTAATTTGCTTTATTATTAATTTGCTTTATTATTGTTAATTTGCCTTATTGTGAATTTGCCTTATTATTGTTAATTTGCCTTATTGCTAATTTGCCTTATTATTGTTAATTTGCCTTATTATTGTGAGTTTGTCTTATTGTTGTTAATTTGCTTTATTATTAATTTGCCTTATTATTGTTAATTTGCCTTATTATTGTTAGTTTTTCTTATTGTTGTTAATTTGCCTTATTATTGTTAGTATTTTTATTATTGTTAATTTGCCTTATTATTGTTAATTTGCCTTATTATTGTTAATTTGATTTATTATTGTTAATTTGCCTTAATACTGTTAATTTGCCTTATTATTGCTAATTTGCCTTATTATTGTGAGTTTGTCTTATTGTTGTTAATTTGCCTTATTATTGTTAGTTTTTTTATTATTGTTAATTTGCTTTATTATTGTTAATTTGCTTTATTATTAATTTGCCTTATTATTGTTAATTTGCCTTATTATTGTGAGTTTGTCTTATTGTGGTTAATTTGCCTTATTATTGTTAGTTTTTTATTATTGTTAATTTGCCTTATTATTGTTAATTTGCATTATTACTGTTAATTTGCTTTATTATTAATTTGCCTTATTATTGTTAATTTGCCTTATTATTGTGAGTTTGTCTTATTGTTGTTAATTTGCCTTATTATTGTTAGTTTCTTTTATTATTGTTAATTTGCCTTATTATTGTTAATTTGCTTTATTATTGTTAATTTGCCTTATTACTGTTAATTTGCCTTATTATTAATTTGCCTTATTATTGTTAATTTGACGTATTATTGTTAATTTGCCTTATTATTGTTAGTTTCTTTTATTATTGTTAATTTGCTTTATTATTGTTAATTTGCATTATTACTGTTAATTTGCTTTATTATTAATTTGCCTTATTATTGTTAATTTGCCTTATTATTGTGAGTTTTTATTATTGTTAGTTTGTTTTAATATTGTTAATTTGCCTTATTATTGTTAATTTGCCTTGTTATTGTTAATTTGCCTTATTATTGTTAATTTGCCTTGTTATTGTTAATTTGCCTTATTATTGTTAATTTGCCTTGTTATTGTTAATTTGCCTTATTACTCTCAATTTGCCTTACATATATTGTTTGCTTGCTTTATATTATTCTTTATCTTGTTCTTCGTCTCGTTATTGCCTGTTGCAAACTTTGTCTCGTTATTGCCTGTTGCAAACTTTGTCTCGTTATTGCCTGTTGCAAACTTTGTCTCGTTATTGCCTGTTGCAAACTTTGTCTCATTATTGCCTGTTGCAAACTTTGTCTCGTTATTGCCTGTTGCAAACTTTGTCTCGTTATTGCCTGTTGCAAACTTTGTCTCGTTATTGCCTGTTGCAAACTTTGTCAATTCCGTTAACTGGAAAGTTTTGTTAATTATTTTGCATTTGACCATGGCTACCCACATCTCACAGCTAATATGAAACAGCCAGTGAAGTTAGAACTCACTATTCAGTAGTAATTGTTTTAGCTTGTTGACCATTACGCTGTCGAAGTACCACCAATGCTCTCCCGAGATAGGCGCTTTTCTATTTTTCCTTTTTAAAGTATGAGGCACCCAGTGAGGAACGAACTCATAACTCAATTGTAATGATTATGACGAAACAAGCTTGTTAACTATTACCAACGCTCTCCCGAGTTTGATGGATTTGCGGCAGTCATACTATTTTTATTTATTTATTTATTTATTTATTTATTTTTGTAACTTAAAAAATGAATCCATCATTTATATATCCTGTTATTTAATCTATAATTTCTTTATCGGAATGTTTTTGGAAGACATTTCTAATTACATACCGTTATCCAAAGAGTACATTTACAGCTCGGAAAAGACATATTTGCATATTCGTCAAATCTAAAACGAGGCTCGGTAAACACTTGAGAAATTTAATTAAATAAACGATGAAAATGACATTTAAAAAAACATGACTGATTTAATGACGTCTGTCGATGGAGACAGCCGACGAAATGAGAACAAATCGTAAATTTCTTTGGCAAGCATAGATCAGCTATTAAAGTATTTTAAAGGAAAAATTTTGCTTTTTGTCTGATTATATTAAATAAAATAAAATGAAATCTTTTTGTGACATTAGCAAAGTTAAAAGCCTTCGCTCGTGTTGAATTTCTTTCGTTGATAGCCAAATGAAATTTATAAAAGAACACGAGTTTTATTTTAGGAAGACTTAAGAAAACACGACCAACAACATTTTTTGTAAACTCTATCTGTCTAGCTCAGGCTCTTTATTTATTTATTTATTTCTATCTATCTATCTATCTATCTATCTATCTATCTATCTATCTATCTATCTATCTATCTATCTACTTTCAATGCGTCCATATCTCTCTATTATATAAATATCTATCTATTTTAGTCTGTTCATATCTAACTATCTATCTATCTATCTCAGCCTGTTCAGTGTTTCCATATTTATCCATCTATCTATCTTATTCTGTTCATTATCTATCTATCTATCTATCTATCTATCTATCTATCTATCTATCTCAATCAATTCATATCTATCTCAGTCTGTTTATATTTTTTATCTATCTATCTATAGTCATGTCTCGAAAGAGACATGACTGACTGGACAGAAGATTTTCTATCCTGCTATTTAAACTATAGCTGAAGGAAGAAGAGACGGATTGTATTAATAATTAGTAATTAGTGGGGGATCACTTTATTACTTCATAACAATAAAAAGTCGATCCTCCACTTTTTGCCCAGTAGAAGCTTTACTATTGTCTTCATTCAGTCAATTAAGTGCCATACGTGATACACGCTTGGGCGATCATGTCTCGAAAGAGACATGACTAACTGGGCAGAAGATTATCCCGCAGTAAGTTGTCATGACTTTCTGCGGTAGACTGGTTGCCAGCTAAGGCTAGAGGTTGCCAGCCAAGGCTAGAGAACCCAATCTGTTTTTTTATTTAACCCATAATTGGAGGGAAGATACGAATTAATACCTTTCCCAAGGCTATTTCCGCGTAAGTGAAAGCAAGGAATTCTACTGGAATTCGAACTCGGCACCCGGTTTCTTTTTCCGAGCCGATATCCACTGCACCGCTACGCACATCCTGAGTGCCATGCTGAGTAACGATGCGTAAATAGCGGTAAGTACTGTTTTTAAAGTCTTTTATTTTAATATATATATATATATATATATATATATATATATATATAGGTTTCATTAAATGTCAAAAAATTCCGAAATTTACATTTGTTGAATGGCCATTTCAGCGAGAAATCTCTCCCTTCATCAGCAACGGTCGAAAAGAAAAAATTATTAATTTAAAATTTTCTTTACCGGAAGAAGCCCAAAAATACGCAAGGAGTTAAAATATATATTTTTAAATAATTCTTTTTATGTAGAAATTTTTTGACATACTATATATATTTGGCTCTGTAAATAGATAACACTATTTACATCGAACTCTCAACCTTGACTATTTTATTATTAATAAAATTAATATTAATAGGATGTGGTTTTTGGAATTTAGCTATTTGCTTATCCTTTTTGGATTATATATATATATATATATATATATATATATATATATATATATATATATGACCAATCCGTAAACGGAAATGACGTGCTGAGTTTTCCTTTATGGTAGACTTCGAAAAAATAGTAGCTACTCTAGCATCTACGCATCATTCATTCAGTAATGTATTAGAACACTCTAACTACTGGCGTGTGTTTACATGGTATATAACACGCTAAAAGTCTGCCTCCTTGTACTGATCGCCCATTGCTCAGAGTTAGAATCGCTGACTGACTCCAATTCAGTCGGGCTTCAATCCTGGGTATAGTCGTCTATTTTGTTTGTGTGTCGCTTCCAGCATGCACGCACGTGTTCGCCAATCCTCCACACAAACAAAATAGACGACTACTACTATCGTTCGTCCACGAACTGCTCGTTAAAACCAACACTATTGTCATCTTTGATAATGGCTGATGTAAGCCGAAAGCTCAGAAAGCATTAAATAAAAACATATATCAATAGTGTTATTTTCTTTTCTCTTTCAACGATAATGCTATTAAGCTTATCAGACGATATTAAAAAAAATTACATAAAATAAATCGACAAAACTTGTCTATACTATTTAATGAAACATGCACCAATGAAAAAATTCTGCCTAAGTATGCACAATATATATATATATATATAAACAAATAGGTACACAGCGGTCTATATTATAATAGAATATTCTTTAATTTAAGCATATTGCACAAATAGATATATAACAATACATAATGAAAATTTAAATATAAAATGTAATACACGTACATCATCAGAGCTGTTTCGCTTTATAGTAAGCCTGAATTTAGCGTAATTTCTCATCTTCAGCCCAACCCTCTCAGACCGGTTGTATTTTCTTCAGCACCCACAGACCAAACGAAAATAAACGAAAACTTAAAATTCTAGAAGCTATCTACATCAAACAGTTTAAACCTAGCCTAAATAAAATAAATTTCGACACCTCTACTAACATACTTCAATGACTATAATCGACGGGAGGGGGTCATAGTGGTTATACTTACCCCCTACACCATAGTAGCAGCAGTTCCCAGACCAATCCCTCATGCCACTATACACTCAACTGACCAAAAACCCACTACCACCATTCCTTCTTGGTCTACAGCCATGTGCGACACAAAAAATGGACCTGTCTAATTTTCTCTGTATAACTCCACTCTGTTAATAATAATTTAAATGTTCTATGTTCACTGAACATTAAATGTTCATCCTTTGATAATGGCTTATGTAAGCCGAAAGCTCAGACCTGATAAAAAAATCAACAGTTATTGCGATTTCTTGTCGTCTTTCCATGACAACACTATCAAGCTAATCAGATCATACGAACGGATCTTACACAAAATAGACAGAACTTGTCTATATCATTCAATGAAACCTGTATTAATCAACAAATACTGCCAAAATACACACAATATATATATATATATATATATATATATATATACTAGCAGTATAGCCCGGCGTTGCTCGGGTGTAATGAAAGCTTTAAAACTAATCCATGGTCCTGGAGCTCAGACTCTTTGGATGTTGGCACGAAAGACTAAAAAGTTTCCAGTTAAAGCGAAACCGTAGACTGAAAGAAAAATGAATGAATGTAAGTCAAATTTTGATTTCCTGATATCGATTTATATATATATATATATATATATATATATATATATATATATATATATATATATTATCGATTTTCTGCACTATTGTAAGAACTGGAAACTTGAAACTTCTGAATATATCTTCTTATGTCTTTGTCTATGAGCGTATCAAATTTGATTAAAATCGGACCACTGCTTCTATAAACCGATTTTTTCGATAATCGATTTTCGATATTTATCGGGGGTACCTCGACACAAAACCTAGCTAAGAACACTCGCAGACGCTTATAGTACAACTGTGTAAATTTCCAAGAAAATCGGTTCAACCGTTTCGGAGTCTATAGGTAACGGACACACACACACACACACACACAGACAAAGTTCCATTTATAAATAAATTTATATATATATATATATAGAGAGAGAGAGAGAGCGAGAAAGAGAGAGAGGGAGAAAGAGAGAGAGCGATAGAGATAGGAGTTATAATGAAAGCCAACGCCTTATTTAAATTTGAATCTTTGAAATACTTTTTCTGTATCGTTTCTTTTCAACTTTGATATCAACCACTGCATATTACATCTTCTAGTTTTAGCTTATTATTAATATTATTATTATTATTATTATTATTGTCTCATTTTTCATCATATTTCGATTTCTGCTTTGGTCTCACTACCAACCAAGTCTACGGGGAGACCTAAGGCAGGTAGTGGCATGTTGTTATGGCTCCATTTCATGTTTTTCTATCTTCCCTATCATCCCTAGCATTACATAGATAAAGTTTTCCTTAGTGTGTGGGCTGTACTTAATAAGACATTTTTTTGTATATCTCTTAAGCTGGGGTTTCCAGGGATTCTTTCAATGTGTTGTTTTGTTTCCATTTTTTATCATTCCAAGTGCACCTACTATTACTGGCACAACTCTTGTTTTCAATTTCCACATTTTTTCTATTTAAATTTCCAGGTCTTTATATTTTGACAGTTTTTCAAATTCCTTGGTTGCTATGTTACAATCTGCTGGACAAGCCATATCAATTAATAGACAAGTTTTCTCCTTCTGGTTTTTAGCAATAATGTCTGGCCTGTTTGCTACAATTTTTCTGTCTGTGTAGACAGAATGGTGACATCTTCTATTTCTGTAACCGGTGCTGGGTGATGTTCATACAAGTATTATTATTATTATTATTATTATTATTATTATTATTATTATTGTCGTTGTTGTTGTTGTTGTTGTTGTTGTTGTTACGAGTGTAGCTCTGTCATTAAAAAATGACGCCAAAATATTTGATCTTGTCAAGGACACCCAGGTGGGTAGCAGGAGCACCCGACCAGATATGGTAGCAGTATTCAATGCACGGGCGGAGTATGTATGTGCAGGATTGTTTCAGACGGGGAAAACTTCCTGGCCCTGCACTGAGAGCCGACTTTTTTAGCCACTATGGATTCTATATAGTCATTCCACTTGAGATCCGTTGTGAGAGTTAAGACGAGGAGGCGCAGTGTTTTGCTTCCAGGGAGACTAGCCTGATCCATATAGCCTAATAGGAAGTAGGAGCGATTATATATATATATATATATATATATATATATATATATATATTCTAAACATAGGCTGTTAAATATAAGAGACAATGAATGTCTATTATGTTTAATCATGAGCCGTTCTAAACGTCGTATTTTGGCTTTAATTTCAGTTGAAAATAAAGATAAAAATTCTCCAACATTTGGATAATTATTTATTGATTTTCTTCTAAGCTTTCGGCTCACATGAGCCATCTTCAGAGAGGTTATTTAGACGGTAATACAATAACATCCACCATCACCGACGATTTTATTTTGTGTTGACATAAAACTCCGCTTGGCAACGGCAATAGTTACATATATAACAATAGTTATATATATATATATCCTTCTACCTTTGTTTCTACTTCCATTGGTTAATGAGAAATCAATATATACAAGAAGAAGCGAAAGAAGAAAGAGAAAAAAAAGACTGAGCCGGAAAATCGATGGTTTAAGGTCTACATTTGGTTACTAAAATCTACCAAAGTTAGTGAAGCTTCACTTATAACTTCCGCAATAAAATAAAAAAAACACTCAAATGAACAAAGAGAATTTAGATGTTGAAAGAAAACAAGCTTCCCACCAAGTTGCCTGGAGCCTTTCAATATTGTATATAAAGTGACAGACAACACAGAGCAAGAAAAAAAACCGTCCCAAAATATTGAAATCTATCTGTCAATCTAGTCTTCTTCGTCTTTTAGGCATGTGTCTCTATGCTATCATGGCTCTCCACATCCTCCTATCTCTTGTATCTCTAATAATGTTTGGTCTTCCTATTAATTTTCCAAACCCTGTTCTGTTATTTACTTGCTCAAGCCCCTCAAGTATGTGAAGCGCTGCTTTCCTCTGTCCCACTTTGCCTCCATCTGCCCTGTGAGTATCAGATTCTTCATGCCTTCCTGACTCATTACGTGTCCCAGAAATTCTAATTGCCTCTTCCTGATGTTAATGATAAGTTGTTGTTTTTTTCTTGCTTCCATTCTCTTCAAAAACCTCGTCGTAGCTCATATGTTTGGTTCATTGTATCCTCAGCATCCTTCTATAGAATCACATTTCTGTTTTTTTTTCGACTCTTTTTTATCCTTGAGAAGATTGTCTAGCGTTCGTTGCCTTATAGAAGGACAGATATCACGTGACAGTTCATTTGTCTCTAACGAATTATTTCTTTCTCTAATACCCTGCTTAGCTTTTGCAATGCATTTTTGGTCAAAGAGAAACTGTTAACAAAGAGAAAGCATCATCAGCACACTTATCGTGAAAATATTTCTAGAAAAGGCACATGGAAGTTGCGTTTAGCTATGATCCAAAGAAGAATCAGCAATATTATTGGTTCTGATCTGGGAGTTCGTCTTCAGTCACTTTCCCACCGGCGTAATGTTGTCTCCTCGTGCCTTTTTTTTTAATAAATACTTTCATGATAACTGTTTGGATGAGCTCTTCGACTTTGTAAAGTTATGCGCAGTACTAGACTACGGATGTGCGTTGTGGTGCATTGGATATCGGCTCGGAACGAGAAATCGGGGAGCCGAGTTCGAATTCCAACCGAATTCATTGAATTCACTTACGCGCAAATACCCTTGGGAAAGGTATTAATCCGTCTATTCCTTCCAGTTATGTGTTAAATAACAGGACAGAGTGGGTTCTATAGCCTTGGTCGGCAACCAATCTACCGCAGAAAGCAATGGCAACCTACTGTAGGATAATCTTCTGCCCAGTCAGTCATGTCTCTTTCGAGACATGATCGCCCAAGCGTGTATCACGTATGGCACTTAACTGACTCCAACTGAAAAAAAAAATAAATAAATAAAAGAAAAGAGTGAAAAGATTGGAAAAGAGAAAGTCGGGAACCACATCCTAAACAGGAAACAAGGGATGAGCCTCTTCACCTGTTCAATAGACGTGGGTGGGGTGTGAACCAGGCGATAGTTTAGTCTATCTACTCCAATTGAAGGATGTGCGTTGTGGTGCATTGGATATCGGCTCGGAACGAGGCATGATAGAGACATGATCGCCCAAGCGTGTATCACGTATGGCACTTAACTGACTGACTAGACTGGCAACAAGATCTCATCAATTTACAGACGAGCTGGATAGATCTAACCGTAAACTGTATGCTAAAAATTTCTTTTGCTATCGCTTCTCGCTTTTGGAACTCCCTTCCGACTCCATGCTTTCAAGCCAACTTTAATCTGGGAAAGTTTAAATGCAATATCAGCTACTATCGATTGTCCTCCTGGTTACTCTTTTCTCTTCTCAGTCATTATTAATGTTTCTGTTCCTAATTCTTCCACACTCTGTACCTTTTTGTGTCTTAGTGGCTTTACTGCCTGCCAGGGAATGATACCGATAATAAAAAATAAAAAATTATGCCAACTATGAATATCTATGTCATCAGCATCATCCCTCATCATCAATCCATTGGTCTCAGAAGGGAAAGCAAAATCGACTTTTGCTATTAGTAAATTAGTTTGGGTGGTATGAAATGCTTAAATGAACATTGCCCATCTTTTCACATCTGTGCTCATATTCGTACGGAACATCGTCTAAAACAGGGGTCAGCAACCTTTGGCACGCATGCCATATGTGACACGCAGCCACAAATTGCATCACGAAGTCCAAACCAATAACTACTACTTCTTCTAAGTGCCATTTCCCTTCAGGACGTAGGCGATCATGGCTTTCCACGTCTCCCTATCCCTGGTGGCTCTTAGCACGCTATCTCCTGTTACACCACCCAAACCCCGCTCTGCCATCCACTAACTCAGGACCATAAATCTAGAATATAGAAACTAGCATGGTTACAAAATGAGGGATCAGTTTACATATTGATTATAATAAAAAATTGATCCCCCATTTTATAACCACATTATAATTTCTTATAAACAGTTTATGCGCTTTATCCCTTCAGGACGTATGCGATCATGGCTTTCCACGTCTTCCTATCCCTGTTGGCTCTTAGCACGCTTTCACCTTTTACCCCAACCAAACCCCACTCTGCTATTCACCTGCTCAGGGGCTTCAGATATGTTATCCGCTGCTTTCCTCTGTCTCTCTTTCCCTCTATCTGACCGATAAGTATTAGATTCTCTAAGCCTTCCTTCCTTATTGCATGAACTTCAGCTGTCTCTTCCTGATGCTCAGTATTAATTTCCTTTTCGTTTCCATCCTTAATTGCTCACATGCTCGATCCATGATATTCGCAGCATCTTTCTGTAGAACCACATTTCAGTTGCTTCAGGTTTTTCCTTCATCTTCGATGATATTGTCCAGCATTCACTGCAATATTGAAAGACAGACATCGCATAGCAATCCAGAGCTCTTTGTTTCTAGCAAAATTTTCCTGTCTCTTAATACTCTGCTCAGCTTCTGGAATGCGTCCTTGGCCATTCCAGTTCGCCTTCGGACTTTTCGCCTTCCGTTAGAACACTTCCCAAGTACTTGAATTTTTGTACTTGCTTAATTTTAGTATCCCCAACCTGTAATTGGCATTTTGGGCTCCTCCGTTTGCTGATGACCATACATTCGTTCTTCTTGTAATTAATTTGTAGTCTTTTCTTTTGACTTTCTTCATCTACCTTTTTTAGGAGGTCTTGTATTTTTGTTCGTGTTAGATATCAGTACTGTATTATTTGCGTATTCTATGTTGTTCAGATTGTAACCACCAATGACGAATCCTGGCATAACTTATAGGGTCCTTAGAATAGTCTTGCTGTACCAGTTGAAAAGATCCGGTAACAAGACACATCCTTGTCTTACGCCTCTTCCTATCTTTGTATATCTGCTGAATTCGTTTCCTGTCCGTATGCAGGTGGTTTGCTGCCAGTAGAGGTTCTTGATTACTCTGATGTCCTTGCCAAATATGTCATGGTTGCTGAGCATTTCTATCAATTCCTTGTGGCGTACTTTGTCGAACGCCTTGGCATAGTCTACAAAACACAGATAAACTTTCTTTTTCATTTGTATCACCCTTTCTAATAGCATCCTGATGTAATGAATATGTAACGAATATGCATACATCTTGGTTTCCCCATACATGAATGTGATTGGCTGGTGTCAGCTATAAATACAGACAAATGTGAGGTCTACAACTAGAGGTCTACGACTATTGGCCTACGTCTATGGATACGCCTACGTCTCAGGATACTGCATACGACGAGTGCCGTTCATTACGTCTACGTACTAGAATGTCCTACTCGGTTACATTTGCCTAAACTGGCTTAGCTCGAATCAGATATATTTACTCTTCCAGGACATATCATATACCAAGTGTAAACATCGCATTTTTTGTTCCAGTGTCCTTGACAAAACCGCACTGTTCTTGTCCTATTTCCGGTCCTGTTCTGCTTCACGCTCAATTCATCAGGATTTGGACAATTGAGTTTCGTTACGCGGCTCATCAAACTGATACAACGCAAAAAAAGACATTTAACTATTTCAGAACCGATCACTCATTGGACTCCCTCCTTGTTTTACTTTCTAAGAGCACCGTTAATAATGACACCAACTAATAAACAAGGAAACTTTTCTACTAAAGTGAGTCGTTTATTAATTCTACAATTAACAGTTCTCGCGAAATCTTTCTTTCATCTATTTGCTTTTACTCTTCTTTTAGCCTTTGGTTCAACTTATTCTTGTGAGCAAATTTAATCTCACATGAAAGCAGTGTTCAGTCCACAACGAAGTTGCCTAACACCTGAACATTTAGTAAATTGTGTAAAACTCAAAGTAACAAAGTTTGTTGCCGATATTGAGCAATTGGCTAAGACCATGGAGAGGCAAAGCTCCCATTAATAATAAAAACCTTTAAAAACAATTTATTTCTATTAATGTGGTTTACATATTATTGTATACATGTTACGGAAATTAACGAATTTTAACGAAACTTGGTTATAAGCAACCGACAATTTGTAATGAATTATTTTGAACATTATTTTTACCGATACTCGTATTTAAGTAGATATTCTGTTCTTAATTAAACAGTATTTTATATTTATATCTACCGGCCTGATTATTTTACGATAAATTTTGATCAAGAGGCTTTTCATGGTCGAGTGGTTAAGACAGTACCAGATCAAATGGTAGCTTCCCCTATAGGGGAAGCTACCATTTGGGTTCGAATCCTGCTGGATAGCACACATTTTCACAATAAAATTTATCGTAAAATAATCAGGCCGGTAGATATAAATATAAAAATACTGTTTAATTAAGAACAGAATATCTACTTAAATACGAGTATCGGTAAAAATAATGTTCAAAATAATTCATTACATATTATTGTATATATCACTGTAGAAAATATATTGTAGAATATATCTTGACTTGTATATATGTCGTTGGCATCTGTGGCAGATATGAGATACAACCTGGGACTAGCACTACTGTTTACGACTTGCCTTGTCCCGCCAAAAGAGAGCCCGTATTTGCTTAGCGTGTAAAGCTACTGCAGCTAAAATGGAGAGGAAAAAAAAGGAACGTTCACAGTTGGTGGCTGAAACGTCTGTTAGCGAGATTTTGAGATAGAGCTCAAGAAGGAAAGACTTGATTGGAATACCAGTTGGGAGAACCACAATTCAGTCGCTGGTTACTGTTTTAAGTTTATTTTGCCACAGCATCTTGACTTGTAGGTATGCTGTTGGCACACTGAATGACTTTAAAACCTTAAATCGGTATATAATTAGCAAAAGGTTACCGACTCCTGGTCTAAGAATTGATTAAATAGACTGGGACTCTCATTTCCTCTTCATCATACTCTTGATGAGGTATTGAAATGTTTCCGTATTTGTTTTTATCGCCATACATATACGAGCTTGTGACTAGTTACTCTACCTGATCGAGGCTTTCAGTAGTATCCGAGCGCTGTCTACTCGATGAGAAAACGAAGTCGCTATTGATGTCGATGGACATTATTTTCTCAGCAATCGTTCTTGCACAAAGCAACGTTGAGCGTCGAATCTGACCAGATGATATTAAATTCTGACGAAATAAATGTCAAGTTTTAATGTCGTGCCAAGGAAATGAGAAAAGCGGTTATAGAAACACGATTTAATCCAATTATTTCTTACTTCGAAATGCACACAAGTTTGTTGCAATAAATGATGTACTTCTCTAAGACTTACTGGTAGACTCAATGCTAATTGTGAAAAGGTCATCTTTAACACAATTATGCATAAACATTTATTTTATACCATTGAAGTTGGGGGGGGACTGATATATACAGGGTGTTAGAAAAAGCCTTTGAACAAAACCGAAATATTTACCCTATATACTCGGGTTCATGACGTGGGGTAGTGGCTAGCAACCTCAATTACGACTGAGTAGTGGATTTTTTTTTTTTATCATATCACCCCGAGCAAGGTTGTAACGCCACTGATGCGCAGGGGGCTATGTAAGAGTGAAAAGATTGGAAAAGAGAAAGCCGGAAACCACATCCTAAACAGGGAACAAGGGATGAGCCTCTTCACCTGTTCAATAGACGTGGGTAGAGTGTGAACCGGGCGATTGTTTAGTCTATCTACTCCAATTAAAAAAAAAAAAGCTTAGGTTGGTGACTTGCTAAGTTTTCACTTAGTTTAAAGTCCATTTCTGCTAAAAAAACAAATAACACAATTATACATAAACATTTATTTTATACCATTGAAGTTGGTGGGGGGCTGATATGTACAGGGTGTTAGAAAAAGCCTTTGAATAAAACCGAAATATTTACCGTATAGACTCGGGTACATCACGTGGGGTAGTGGCTGGCAAGCTCATTTACGACTGACTAGTGTATATGGGCTAGAAACAAGAAATCAGAGAAACGAGTTCGATTTCCAGTTGAAATCGTTGCACTCATTAACACTCAAATATCCTTGGGAAAGATATCAATTTCTCGCTTCCCCCCTAACTATGGATTAAATAACAGGACAGATGTGGTTCTGTAGCCTTGGTTGGCAACCAGTCTACCGCAGAAAGTAATGGCAACCTACAGCGGGATAATCTTCTGCCCAGTCAGTCATGTATCGTTTGAGACATAATTGCCCAAGCGTGTATCATGTATGGCACTTAACTAACTGAATGAAGGTAATATTTGGAAACATAAGTAAAGGTTCTACTGGGTATAAATTGGAGGATCAGTTTTATATTGTTATGAAGTAATAAACTGATACCTCACTAATTACTACTTAAGAATATAATACATCTCTTCCCCCTCTAGCTATGAGTCAAATAACAGGACAGATTGGGTTCTAAGCATTGGTCGGCAACCAGTCTACCGCAGAAAGTAATGGCAACCTACAGCGGGATAATTTTCTGCCCAGTCAGTAATGTCTCTTTTGAAACATGATCGCCCTATAGTATATCATGTATGGCACTTCTGATTTTCTAAGCACAACTTAGATGTGACACAAGGCTGAAAATATGGGACACCCAATGAGGATCGAACTCACTACTCAATTGTAATGGTTCTAGTGAGACAAGCTTGTTAACTATTACACCAAGGTGCCCATCACGTATGGCACATAACTGACTAACACGCACACTCCTGTCATTGGTATATAAAATAGAGGGAATTCAGTTTAAATTCCTGCCAAATTTGTTTACTCTTGTGAAAGGCATGAAAACATTTCTCCCTAAATTCTCTTTTCTTACCGGAATGCCACGGTAATTCTCAAAGAAAGGAGACTAGAGATATACTTTGTTGGCCAGTGAATAACAACTCGCAATTAAAAATCGGAGAACCGAGTTCGAATACCAGCTGAATTCGTTGCATTCACTTAAGCACAAATGACCTAGGAAAAAGTATTAATCCCTCACTTCTCCCTCCAGCTATGGGTTAACTAGCAGGACAGATTGGGTTCTTATATGGGTGGCAATCAATCAGAAAGTAATTGAAACCTGCTGTGGGAAAATTTTCTAACCAGTCAGTCATGTCTTTTTCGAGACATGATCGCCCAATCGTGTATCACGTATGGCACTTAACTGACTGAATGAAGATAATAGTTGGAAACATGATTAAGGCTTTCACTGGGCATAAAGTGGGGGATCGGCTTTCTATTGTTATGAAGTAATAAACTGATCCCCCACTAATTACTAATTATTAATACAATCTGTCTCTTCTTCTTCAGCTATAGTTTAAATAGCAGGATAGAAAATCTTCATTTACATTTTACGTATTTAATTGTGCAAAATATATAAAATTAGAAAGAACCTATGAAATGTTTTTTCTATAAGTATAACAAATTACTATATATCTCTAAATTTAATACTGAGATTTTAAAAATATCATCTCTTTATTAACAAAAGGACAATTTAAAAATTTGACGTAAATTAATTAATATAAGTAGTAATACAGCCGGTGTCAGGGAAATAACTTACTCCAAACTTGTCGGCTGGTTTCAAACCAAAATATATCATTTCATTTTCATTTATCAAATAATAATAATAATAATTAATATCTGTTACACCTTTTGCTTTGAGGACATTTATTGCAATAAAATTTTTGTAAATTTGTTTGAATAAATTTGGTGTTGAATTAGATCCACGGAATGCCTCTGTTACTCTTTTATATAGAACTACAAAGTTCTATATAAAAGAGTAACAGAAGCATTTTAAATCCTATTTATTTACAGCGTAAGCAAGTAAGTATAAATAGTTTGTACGCCTGACAAAAAGTTTCTTATTTTTTTCTATTCCCATTTTAAATCCCCTTTTTTTTTTCTTCTTTTTTTTTACAATTGGCGATAGTTGTAGTCTACTTCAGGTCCACCCAAATGCCGGTAGCCTTAGTCTCCTTTAGGTCCGTCCAAATGACCGTGTGTATTCTCTTTCAGGTCTGCCCAAATGGCTGTGGTTGTATTCTGCTTCAGGTCTGTCCTTCAGTGGTAGTTGGAGTCTCCTTCAGGTCCACCCAAATGCCGGTAGTGGTAGTCTCCTTTACGTCCACCCAAATGCCGGTAGACGTAGACTGCTTCGGATACGCCGAAATGTGGGTGGTTGTACTCCTTCAGGTCTGCCCAAGTGGCGTTTTTATATTCTCCTCCAGGTTCGCCCATATGCCGGTGGTTGTAGTCTCCCTCAGGTCTACACAAATGCAGGTAGTGTAGTCTCCTTCAGTGTGTATTCTCTATCAGGTCTGCCCAAATGGCTCTGGTTGTAGTCTCCTTCAAGTCCACCAAAATGCCGGTAGTCGTAGTATGCTTCGGGTACGCCTAAATGTGGGTGGTTGTACTCCTTCAGGTCTGCCCAATTGGCGGTTTTTGTATTCTCCTCCAGGTCCGCCCAAATGGTGGTGGTTGTATTCTCCTTTAGGTCCGTCCAAATGGCCGTGGTTGTAGTCTCGTTCATTATAAAACACGGTGTATAAAGTATTTTTTTATTGTTTGTTTTTTGGGGGCGCCATTTTGGGGTAGCTTTGTATAAAGCAAAATGAAGAGCATATATTTGCTCTAAAATACGGTACTGGGCAAAAGTATTAGGACAAGAACTATTTTATCTTTTGTGAGGCATGCTGACAGAAAATAAACAATTTAATTAAAGTAATTTTATTTGATTTACTCAACAAATGCTTTAACAAGAAAAAATACTTGTTAAAAAATTAAATTTAATATTTAGTATAATAGCCTTTTGCTTTGATCACATCCTTCATTCTGTCAGGCATTGACATCACAAGCTTTTTCAATGTATCTAATGGTATCTCCTGCCAAGCAGCTTGTATTTGTTCCCAAAGTGTCTTGCGAAGTAACATTAGATTTCGAGAGGGGCAAAATTTAAAAGGCCGGTCATATACAAGGGTAATAGAATAATGAGTAGTTTCGATATAACTTGTTTAATAGAAAATAGGAAAAATTAAATATAACTTCTTTTTAATACATTTCTTTTACATTTAGCTTTAAATAATCAATATTTATTAACAATTTACTTGGCTTTTCAACCTGTATTTGAATTTCAGTGAGGTTTTTAGGAAAATCACCCCTGTACTAATACTTTGGTACATCCACCATCACCGACGATTTTATTTTGTGTTGACATAAAACTTCTCGAGGCAACGGCAATAGTTACCAAAAATAACAAACGCAGGTGGATGTTATTGTGTTACCGTCTTAATAACCTCTCTGAAGATGGCTCATGTGAGCCGAAAGCTTAGAACCAAATTAATAAAAAATTATCCAAATGT
>JBBBDQ010000606.1:577500-742500 GCA_037127315.1 Ascarosepion bandense | reverse complement strand
GGTTTTATTTTGGTTTACGTTTTGATTTAGGATATATTTATTATGGTTAGTTGAAGGATGAATACAAGAAGTTTTCTCTTCCATACGACAAGAGTTCCTGATAAAATCTTTTGACGCGATTCCTTTGCGGCTTGAGAAGCTGTTAACGAAATATGCTGGCCATATCAAATTTTAAATAAAACCTCAGGCTAAAACTTTTCCTCTCATATTCATTTCTTACAAAAATTAGTTAATAATTTTTTTTAATCATGTCACCCCAAGCAAGGGATTTCACTGCCACTATAGCGCAGGGGGTTACACAGGGCGATAGACAAGTTAGGATGTACATAGGGGGAGAGTTGGAGAGAATGGGAGGGTTAGTGTGTTAGGAGGTGTCTATTGACCTTACATTTAAACTCCTGGGGGTTATAGCCGTCGGGGAAGCAAGCATGCGGAAGGGAATTCCACAGGCGGGAAGTGCGAGAAAAGAAGGTGTTGGAGTAGAAATTGCGGTTACATTTCATCGGTTTCACTGTAAAAGGGTGGGACCTATTTACTAGTCTAGTATCTCGTGCAAACTCCCACCTAAGGGGCACCAGTGATTTAAGTTCATCAGAGCAGAAGTCATGAAAATATTTAAATAAGAATTTTAAAATGATGAGTTACTTTTCAATCACCTAATCTATACATATATATATATAGAGAGAGAGGGGGGGGAGAGAGAGACAGTAATGTGCAAAAGTATTAGGACAAGAACTATTTTATCTTTTATGAGGCATCAAAATAAAGTTTAAAATCACTCCTGTCCTAACACTTTTGCACACTACCGGTAATGTGCAAAAGTATTTGGACAGGGGTGATTTTCCTAAAAATCTCACTGAAATTCAAATACAGGATGAAAAGCCAGGTAAATTGCTAATAAATATTGATTAATTAAAACTAGGTCTAAAAGAAAGGTATTAAAAAGAAGTTATATTTAACTTTTCCTATTTTCTATTAAACAAGTTATTTTAAAACTACTCATTATTTTATTATCCTTGGATATGACTAACTTTTTGTTAATTCCCCTCCCCATCTTGAATTGATAAATCTAATGTTATTTTGCAAAACCCACTTCGGGAACAAATACAAGCTGCTTGGCAGGAGATACCATTAGATACATTGAACAAATTTGTGATGTCAATGCCTGACAGAATGAAGGCTGTGATCGAAGCAAAAGGCTATTATACTAAATATTAAATTTATTTTGTAACAAGTAGTTTTGTTGTTGTTAAAGCATTTTTTGAGTAAATCAAATAAAATTGCTTTAATTAAATTGTTTATTTTTTGTCAATATGCCTCATAAAAGATAAAATAGTTCTTGTCCTAATGCTTTTTGCGCAGTACTCTCTCTCTCTCTCTCTCTCTCTATATATATATATATATATATATATATATCAAATCATTTCACCCCAAGCAAAACAGAACTGTCACTTGCGCGCAGGGGGTTGCATAAAAGGTGAGTGATGAGAAAGAGGAACAATTTACAGGGGGTTTCAGAGAATGAGCAAAAAAAGGGATGAGAATACAGGTGTGAAGAGAGCTGCATGAGAGTAGAATGGAAAGGAATGGAAATTTGCTGCCTAAATACACAAATTTATATATATATATATATATCTGTGTGTGTGTGTGTGTGTGTGTGTGTGTGTGTGTGTGTGTGTGTTGACATTAGTTCTTCATTGATACATGTTTAATTAAAAACGATATTTTTTCTTTTTTTAATGCTCTAGTTTACTGTACGGTTTTACGTAGTATTGACCCTGATTTTTGGTTCAACGAGCTTAAATATTGTGCAGATGTTAGTACAAAATTGACCACTTTCCACCACGCATTTCTTCATATTCGCTTTGGTTAGAACGTTCGATGCTTATATTTTGCACAGCCACGGCCTTCAAGATGTGTACCGGTGTTTAAGGCTTTTAGATAACTTATGTTTCCGACAATGTTTGGGTCCATTCGTTTGCAAGAAAAGTTTATTGTATTTTTGCATAGTGCTTTCCATGTTCATGTTATTTTGGTCGATTTAATGGTTGATTTTATTTTGTTTTCAAAGACAGTTCAACGATAACGTTATCTACAAGTATTTGATGATATCTAAATTTATTTATAAATGGAAATTTGTCTGTGTGTGTGTGTATGTGTGTGTGTCTGTGTGTGTGTGTCCGTTACCTATAGACTCCGAAACGGCTGAACCTATTTTCTTGAAAATTTACACAGTTGTACTACAAGCACCTGCGAGTGTTCTTAGCTAGGTTTCGTGTCAAGGTACCCCCGATAAATAACGAAAATCGATCATCGAAAAAATCAGGTTATAGAAAGAGTGGTCCGATTTTAATCAAATTTGATACAATCATAGACAAAGACATAAAAAACGATATTCAGAAGTTTCAAGGTTACAGTTCTTACAATAGTGCAGAAAATCGATAATATATATATATAAAAGGCAAGATGTTTGTGTGTGTGTCTGTTTATCTGCCTGTATGTCTGTATTTTTTCAGCCCTTTTATTTTAGTTTTTCCTTCGGGTTTGGCTCTAAGTAGCTATAATTGTAGCTCTTAGTCTCAGCCATGACACCATTTACTCAGAGGACTTATTTAACCTTCAAAATTCAGTTTACAACGAAAAAAACTTATTTGATATCGATACCAGGAAATCAAAATTTGACTTACATCCATTCATTTTTCATACAGTCTATGGTTTCGCTTTAACTAGACACAACTATTGAATTTTAGTCTTTTGTGACAATGTCCAAAGAGTCTGAGCTCCATGACCTTGGATTAGTTTTAAAGCTTTCATTACACCCGAGTAACGCCGGGCTATACTGCTAGTATATATAAATACACACACACACACACACACACACACACATATATATATAAGGCAAGATGTTTGTGTGTGTGTCTGTTTATCTGTCTGTATGTCCTTTATACAAATCCACAATTTTTATCTGATTCTCACCAAACTTCACACAAATATTCTTTAGGCTGAGTCTGAGCTCCAGAACCATGGATTAGTTTTAAAGCTTTCATTACACCAGAGCAACGCCAGGCTATACTGCTAGTATATATATATATATATATATATATATATATATATATATATATATATATATAGGTGCGATTGGTAAATTGTCGCAGTTATTTTATTATTTCAAATATTCTTTAGGCTGAGTCTAAGCTCCAGGACCATGGATTAGTTTTAAAGCTTTCATTACACCCCAGCAACACCAGGTTATACTGCTAGTTGTTTATAAAACAATATGGGAAGTGAAAATAGTTTCATTAAATTTTAATAATGGATATTTTTTTTTGTTTGTACGGCCAATCGCCGTTGTGACAATATTTTGAATTTGAGCAGTTTTGATTGACAGACTTTATAAAAATGAGGTTTTGGAGTCAACTCAGATATTTGAGAAAAGAAAAACTAGTTTCTATATTAAGTTCATAGGTGAAATGAAAATTTTAATTGTCTTCCAGGCGTATTTTTAGTACTTTTTACTACTATTTCTCAAAAGTTATTGGTGAAGACAAAAATATCTTCGTTATATCTTATATAGATTGCGGATTCAGGGAGGATTTTGAATATTGTATTTCTGAAGTGATAAATAGTTGTTGGAAAATATATGCTCCAGAAGCTATCCCAATGTTTGGTTTGTTTAACGGCATGTCAAATCCATATGGGTCATTTTAGGCCGAATGTCATTTTCTTAGGGTCTTTAGTAATTGTTTCCGTATAATTAATATTGCTGAAAAAAAGTAAATTAAAATCTATTCCTCAATTTATTTTTTACTCAGAATTTATAACCTTATTTATAATAAATAAGTCCTCTGATCAAATGGTATCATGGCCGAGATTAAGAAGTATAATTATACCTACGTTGAGCCAAACTCGAACCAAACACTAAAATAAAACCTGATTTTGATCAAACCCGATATGATACCAAAGTATTGATTTTCAATATCGGAGTCAAATATGTCATCCAAGGATAAACTAAGCTAAGTAAATCCATGAAAACTTATCGTACCCATCGAAAGTAAAATTGGAGAAAATGAGCCATATTGATGACTGAATATCGGTTTTTGATCAGATCCGATAGAATATTGAAGGTATTGATTTCCGATTTCAGGAAAAATGAGTCGTCTGAGAAGATCTACCAATGTTTGAGACTAAAAACTATAACTATACGAAGTTAGAGCAAATTCTACCACAAGAACCACGATAAAAGGGCTGAAATCCTGATCTTGATCAGACCTGATCAGATATCAGGGTATCGATATCCGATATCAGGAGGGGAGGTGAAATCGGAAAAAATAAGTAGCCCCTGACCTGACCGGAAGTATAAAGTATATTTGTCTGAAGTTTGGTGAGAATCGGATAAAAATTGTGGATTTGTATAAAGAACAGACAGACAGACAGACAGATAGACAGACACACAAAGAAACATCCTGACTTAAATATGTATAGATAAGTAATGCTGAGATTAACACTTTCATTATCATCTTCAGAAAAAGAAATGATACCTGTTTAAAATTGAGGATATTTTTTTATTTAATTTAATGCTTCAAGCATGGATCAATTGAACCAACTTAGAGGATAAGACAGCCACCAAAATTTTACTTTTTGTTCCCAATGTATTTACGTTGTGCATTTAATACAAAAAGCTCAAAAAATATTCAAAAATAAGGCTGCCTTTCCTTACAAACCCAATGAATCTAAAAATATTATTCTACCCACTAACTCTATCACAGCTACAATCAAAAAGGCATTTATCTGAATTAAACATAAAATATTCTAAAATAGAACATCTGTTCTTTCTGAAAAACTCAATGAATAAAAAAAATATTCTACCCACTAACTTTATCACAACTACAACTGAAAATAGAATTTATCTGAACTAAACCAAAAATATTCCAAAATTGAAAATCTGTTCTTCCTGACAAACCCAATGAATCAAAAAAATATTATTGTGCACACTAACTCTATCACAATTACAACCAAAAAGGAATTTATCTGAACTAAACATAAAATCTGTCGCAACTATAACTAAAACAATAAAATCTTAATTAATGCGAAATAAAAACAACAAGCCACAACGTGAAGGAGGAATTAAATCTATCAACAAGGATTGCCAGAAAGAGTATATTGGAGAAACCTCAAGAATTTTAAACAAAAGACTATGAATAGAAAAAAGACATTTTAAAAAACAACACACAAGACCTTTTGGTTGTCCACCGTAACAAAAATGACCACAATGTTTACATAAAAGGTATATCATTTTTTATCGCTAGTTTATCCACTGTAAATTTGCGTCCAGGTTCTTCCACAAATTCACCTTTCTTGCCGGTCCTGGGCATAACGATAAACTGCATCCAGCAGCAAAGGCTTCTGTTTGGGTGGTTGTAAGGAGCATGGAACCACCTCTTAATTGCTGTCCTGACCTGGAATGGTAGCAGTTCTTAGGGTCCCAGCTATGAGCAAATAGTTCTCCCCCAAACTGTGGTCAAAACACTATAAAAATACACTTTTTTAGAAATATATATATATATATATATATATATTTCTTTTTTAGAAAAAGATACATTTTTTAAGGAAAAATATTACCAACAATACATTTTTAAAGAAAGAATTACCATAACACATTTTTGAAAAAATATTTTCAGCAAAACATTTTTGAAGACAAAAACTAGAAGACATTTTCAGTTTTCTAAAATAAAAAAGAAATAAGAACAAAAGAAATTCATTAAAATCTGACTAAATCAACCTTCTCACTATCATCGAAACTTGTTGGCATTAAATAACCCTCCGAGGTTGATATGACCTTAAACAAAACTCAAACTCAAAACCATTCTTGCGAGATCTTCTGTTATCACAATGTGGGATATTTCATAACAAACGTGATAGAAAGAAAGAAAAAAATAAGATGAATTTGGCAAGAACTGTACAAAGAGAAAAGGGCAGTATAATTCTGTCTCTCACTTTCTCTCTCTCTCTCTCTCTCTCTATATATATATATATATATATATCTTAAGACAGACACGTTATTTCATCGTGAATCGAAAGTTTAGGCTTATTTCAGGCGAACCATCGTCAGTTTCCGTCTTTATTTTTACAAAGGAAGCCTTTGTTAAAGAAGTGAGGATATCACATACCTATCAACTGTCCTCACTTCTAACAAATATTTAAATAATACAAACCTATCAGGGAATTTAAAATGTCGGAAAACTCGCTGTTTAATTTGTAAACATTTGGTAACAGACAAAACATTCTCTTTACCCAACACCAAAATCAAATAGCACCCACTAAACCTTACTTGTGACAGCGAAAACATCATATACTTTCTCTTCTGCTCAATTTGGCCCAACAGTGGATATATTGGCGAATCTGCTAATAGCTTTAGATTTCGCTTCAATAATCACAAACTTAGCATACGCCAGAATAATATATACTCCCCAATTGCAGCCCATTTTAATCAACCTGGTCATACTTTAGAAAATTGCAAATGTTTACTAATAGACTCCAATTTTAGTTCTACACACACACGCAGAAAGAAAGAAAAATACTGGATTTTAAAATTAAATGCACACATGCTAGGGTTAAATAGGGACTTAGATGTTTTGAATCTTTACAAATATTTCAATAGCTAAAATTTTTTCAGATATTCCAAAACATTTTTATCTAAAACAAATTTATAAGTATTATTAAAGATAGATTTACATTTACTAATATATCTTTTTTTAATAAAATCTGTCGCTTTCAGCGTAACTTGGTGAAAAACAAACTCTCTCCACAGACGCGTCACGTGGTGTAAACAAACGCACCACGTGGTGAAAACAAATAATTCACAGACGCTCTCGTGAAATACGTTTCTAGTTCAAATTTAAAAATCACTTGTTTCTGATGAAGGACTGAGGGCGGTTTGAAATATAAAATACAATAATAAAAATAAACAAATACTGTCCAAAAATATATTTTTAAATTCAAAACTTTTTAATATTCTTTTCTATACATATTAAGACAGTATACGTGGATCATCACTATGTTATATATATATATATATATATATATATATATATATATATATATATATATATATTAATTGGAGTAGATAATTCCTACTATCGCCCCGTCTCACACTCCACCCACTTCGTTTGAACAAGAGTAGAGGTGATCACTTAGTTTCTTGTTCAGGAAGGGGTTCCCGGTTCATCCCTCTTCTTCGGTCTTAGTGTTAGTGCAGCTGGAAGCTCTTTGCAGTTACAGAGTATGGTGGCAACGCCTTTACATTCTGAGGGTACCGGGTTGGCAGTTTCCTGGTTGATGCTTCCGACTGGTAGTTAGGAGCCCAAAATCTAGCGTAGCGTCTTGAGAGGCTGCTCTGATCAACAGTTGAATAATACCGGGGTTCTTGTAGTGCCATATCGCGCATGGAAGGGCGTCCCTGCATGAACATTCGGTGGGTAACCCCGAGGCCACATTATGTTGTAGGCCGCGCCAGTCTCCATCCTTCATATGCTGCAAACAAGTGACCGACTGATTCTACTCTAAGACTTCTCCTCAACTGAATCACTATGGAAAAAAGCAAACATAATAGCAAAACTAAACCAGCTAGTCTGAAAACACCCAAACCAGTCTGCATCTCTTTCACTAACATACGTGGTCTCCGCACTAACTTCCTCAGCGTAGATTCATTCCTTCACACTAACTCACCTGATATCTTAGCCTTATGCGAAACTAACCTTAACCCTTCTATCCCCTCTTCTGAGTTCTACGTTCCTGGCTACCTTCCCCTCTTCAGGAAGGACTCCACTGTTCATATGCATGGGCTTGGTGTATATGTCAGCGAACACCTCCCCCTAGCTAGGTTGACATCTCTTGAATCCCTGGATCATTCTTTCATGTGCTTCCGTCTATCACTTCTAAGCTCGATTAGCTATCTCTTCTTTCTCTGCCGCTCACCTTCCTCCTCTGACTGTTCGTTACTTGACAGCATCTCTGACAATATCGACAAAGCCATTTCTTCCCATCCCTCTGCCCATATATTTTCTCTTTGGTGACTTTAACGCCCACTACACCAAGTGGCTGGAGAACTCTGTCACCGACCCTGCTGGTGTCCACACCATGAATTTTTCAATCACTCAATCCCTCACGCAAGTGGTGGACTTCCCCACGCGTTTCTCCGACAACCCCAACGGAAGGGACTCACTACTAGACCTCTGCTTCACTTCCATCCCAGACTCTTGCACTACCAAACGACTCTGCCCACTCGGGAACTCTGACCACACCGTAGTTTCCGTCAACATTTCATTCCTCTCCCACCCGACCCAAGAAACCCAGACCAGTAGAATATCCCACTGTTACCAAGGGGCAGACTGGATTTCCTCTGTGACGTCTCATGGAACAACGTTTTTAGTCTTCCCATCGAAGAATGTGCAGCCGAGATCTCCTCCTGGGTTAAGGCTGGCATCGATGCCTTCATCCCTGCCAGAAAATTTCTGCTTAAGTCTCATTCGTCTCAATGGTTCTCGCCCGCTTGCTCGGCCGCCATTGCCCACCGGAATCATTTCTACCGTAGCTACTCGTCGGACCAAAACAGGCGCTTTTTCACTTCAGCTCGTAATAAGTGTAAAAAGATACTTAACGAAGCTAAGACGTTGTTTGCTGCCAGAATGAAACAACGCAAGTTCGGCGCCAAAGACTACTGGCGACTCTGTAAAAGAGTACTTAACAAGAGCAAGGCCACAATACCCCCACTAA
Organism: Ascarosepion bandense; assembly: GCA_037127315.1. Taxonomy (NCBI): domain Eukaryota; kingdom Metazoa; phylum Mollusca; class Cephalopoda; order Sepiida; family Sepiidae; genus Ascarosepion; species Ascarosepion bandense. The sequence goes on along the minus strand of JBBBDQ010000606.1, from coordinate 733,728 downwards.
TCAATAATTTTGAGGTCCTCATCTCCTCAGCGGACAAGGCTGAATGCTTTGCACGGAGATTCTCGAACAATTCGAGTCTGAACTCGTCTGGGGTTTTTACACCCGACTTCTCACCTAGAACTGAGGCTCAACTGAATGACGTCCACATTACACCCTCGCTTGTCTCTAAGATAATCTCAAAACTTGACCCCCACAAAGCGAGCGGAGGGGACGGAATCCCAATCATAGTCTTAAAGAAATGTGCCCCTGAACTCTCCTCTGTCCTTTCTAAGCTCTACAACTTCTGCCTCTCTGTTTCCTGCCTGTTGGAAATCTTCCTCTGTAGTTCCTATATTCAAAAACTCTGGAGAACCCTCGGACCCCGCAAATTACCGCCCTATCAGCCTTCTTCCGATCTTTGGCAAAGTGTTCGAGGCCATTATCAACGCCGAGCTCGTTCAGCACCTCACAGAACACAGGCTCCTCTCGGACAAGCAACATGGTTTCCGCTTCACCAGGTCTACTGGCGATATGCTAACGACCATCACCGAGTATATATATCAGGCACTCGACAGGAATGGCGAAGCCCGAACGGTCGCCTTGGATATCTCTAAAGCGTTCGACAGAGTTTGGCATGCTGGCCATCTATGCAAACTGCAGAGATATGATATAGCTGGACAATTGTTTGAACTAATCCAGTCATTCCTATCTAACCGCACATTGAAAGTGGTATTAAACGGTTAAACGGACAGAGCTACCATACAAACGCGGGTGTCCCTCAAGGCTCTATCCTAGGTCCTACGCTCTTTCTGATCTACATTAATGATCTCTCCGATACCATAATATCCCAAGTAGGTATGTACGCCGATGACACCACAGTTTACTCTCGCCTCGATCAAAAATCTGGTGTGAGCGACAAAGCTAACCTTGCAGACGAGCTTGGAAAGGACCTCCAATCCGTAGTGGACTGGGGTAAGAAATGGCTCGTAAATTTTAATGCTTCTAAAACGAAGCTACTATCAATTAACCATTATAGACAACAGCACCTACCTCCCATTAGCATGGACCAGGCTTGCCTCCCAGAGAGTAAAACACTACGCCTCCTTGGTCTCACACTTTCAGCGGACCTCAAGTGGAATGACTATATCGAATCCATTGCTAAATCCGCTGCTATGAAAGTCGGTTCTCTGTGCAGGGCTCGGAGGTTTTTTCGTCTGAATCTATCCTGCACATTTATAAATCTACCATCCGCCCGTGCATTGAATACTGTTGCCATATCTGGTCGGGTGCCCCTGCTATTCTCCTTGGGCTTCTCGACAAGGTACAGCGGTGGGTCTGTAATGTGATCGATACTGACTTGGCAGACCGCCTGCAGTCTCTCTCTCACCGGCGCGATGTGGCTTCCCTGTGTCTCTTCTATAAATACTTTCATGGCTTCTGCTCCGATGAACTTAGATCACTGGTGCCCCCTAGGTTCGAATTTGCACGAGATACTAGAATAGCAACTAGATCCCACCCTTTTACAGTGAAACCGATAAAATGCAACCGCAACTTCTACTCCAACAGTTTCTTTTCTCGTACTTCCCGACTGTGGAATTCCCTTCCACACGATTGCTTCCCCGACGGCTACAATCTCCAGGAGTTTAAATGTAAGGTCAATAGACACCTCCTAACACACTAACTTGCTTCCATTCTTTCAAATACTCTTCCCATCCTCCAAACTATCTATCACCCCCCCACTTCTGACATTTCCTATATCCAAACACTCTTTCTATTTACCTTCCCCTATGTAGCTCCAAGCGCAATAGTGGCAGTGGAATGTCTTGCTTGAGGTGAAACGATTAAAATACATATCAACGTATTTCTTAAAGTTTTTAAAATTCTGTAAAGTATCGAAACCTCCAAAATTTTTTTAGATCTAAGCGTTTCCTATTGTTACCTAATGTTTTCATCATTTTATAATAATTTTCATTAATTTATCTGAAAGATAAATTAATTTTCTGAAAGTTTGAAATTTTCAAATTTTACGTGATAAATCTACTGCATTTTGGAGATATTCAAACTCCCAGAAAATATTGAAGACCCTAAAATTTTTTAATATCTAAGTGTTTTCTATTCATAGCAATTAGTTTCAACATGTTTCACTTACTTTCATTAATTTATCCCAAGGATGAATTAATTTTCTGAGACTCTGAAAATTTCAAAATATACCTCAAAAACTTTCGCTTTTTAGCTGATTTCGCATAGTTTTCAACGTATTTCTTAAAGTTTTTAAACTTCTGTAAAGTATCGAAACCTCCAAATTTTTTTAAAATCTAAGCGTTTCCTATTGTTACCTAATGTTTTCATCATGTTATAATAATTTTTATTAATTTATCTGAAAAATAAATTAATTTTCTGAAAGTTTGAAATTTTCAAATTTTACGTAATAAATCTATTGCATTTTGGAGATTTTCAAACTCCCGGAAAATATTGAAAACAAAAAGATGTTCACGCGTTTTCCAGTCACACTAGGATGAAATAACAACAGTGGAAGCATAAAACCCTTGATAATGGCCAGGGAAGTGATTGAAAGCGCACCGGAAAAATAATCTATTTTTTCAATTACTCCAACAAAAAGAAAACTTTCTCTATATTTCTGAGATGAGTTAGTATTTACAGTATTTAAACTATTCAGACTATTGTTTTGCTCTTCATCTTCGTTGGATATAGACGTTGGTTAATTCCTGTGACTCGACCCAAAGAGTTGTGAGTTCAATACCAGGCTACAGCAGTGGTGAACAAGTAACTTGCAAAGTTAAAGGGAGATAACTCATGACTGCCCATTGCGGCATTACTTCGCAAGGAATGAGAATGGTGCACGCCAGTCATTTTAATAAAGGTTTCGGTTCGAAATTATTAGCACCTGAAAAAATAATTAATATTATAAAGATCTATTTGAATTGTCCTCTCCGTATCGGACTTGACATCGTCTCTCTCTCTCTCTCTCTCTCTCTCTCTCTCTCTCTCACACACACACACACACTCACACACACACACACACACACTCACACACACACACACACACACACACACACGGCCGAAACATCGTACAAATGCAACAAAGATAAGGACAATAGTCCGAATAATATAAATACTGTAAAAGGAAAAATAGTTAAAATACTAAAAAAACTAAAAATGAAAAAAATATTCCATGGCGGTCGTTTTCATCGAAACATGCAAAAAAGAAAGGTTGTTACACAAATATATATTAACATATATCTTTTGTGTGTGTGCGTGTGCGTGTGCGTGTGTGTGTGTGTGTGTGAGAGAGAGAGAGAGAGAGAGAGAGAGAGAGAGAGACGATGTCAAGTCCGATACGGAGAGGACAATTCAAATAGATCTTTATAATATAAATTATTTTTTCAGGTGCTAGGAATTTCAGGCTAAACCAAATTCAATTATACATTGAATAAATTAAAAAATGGTATTACTGGTTTATGATTTATAAGGACCATGAACAACACGAGTGTCAAAAATAACAATTCAAATATAGAAACGGTCAGTTCCTAATATACACCTGATGACTGCACAGCGCACGAAACTCCAAGTCGTGCTATAGACGTAGAATAAAATGAATATTTATTAATATATACTCATACCTCTGTCATATTGCATCGAGCACTGTTTCATTAACACCAGAAAAATATTTATACGTGTGTCTACTTGCATGTATATCCATATGCAACTTTACTCTTATCCAGATAGATAGATAGATAACAACAAATTGAAAGAGATAGATAGATAGATAGATAGATAGATAGATAGATAGATAACAACAAATTGAAAGAGATAGATAGATAGATAGATAGATAGATAGATAGATAGATAGATAGATAGATAGATAACAACAAATTGAAAGAGATAGATAGATAGATAGATAGATAGATAGATAGATAGATAGATAGATAGATAGATAGATAGATAACAACAAATTGAAAGAGATAGATAGATAGATAGATAGATAGATAGATAGATAGCAACAAATTGAAAGAGATAGATAGATAGATAGATAGATAGATAGATAGATAACAACAAATTGAAAGAGATAGATAGATAGATAGATAGATAGATAGCAACAAATTGAAAGAGAGATAGATAGATAGATAGATAGATAGATAGATAACAATAAATTGAAAGAGATAGATAGATAGATAGATAGATAGATAGATAGATAGATAGATAGATAGATAGATAGATAGATAACAACAAATTGAAAGAGATAGATAGATAGATAGATAGATAGATAGATAACAATAAATTGAAAGAGATAGATAGATAGATAGATAGATAGATAGATAGATAGATAGATAACAACTTGAAAGAGATAGATAGATAGATAGATAGATAGATAGATAGATAGATAGATAGATAGATAGATAGATAGCAACAAATTGAAAGAGATAGATAGATAGATAGATAGATAGATAACAACAAATTGAAAGAGATAGATAGATAGATAGATATATAGATAGATAGATAGATAACAACAAATTGAAAGAGATAGATAGATAGATAGATAGATAGATAGATAGATAGATTGATAGATAGATAGATAGATAACAACAAATTGAAAGAGATAGATAGATAGATAGATAGATAGATAGATAGATAGATAGATAGATAGATAGATAGATAGATAGATAGATAGATAAGTTGTGTTCATCTGACAAATGCCAAATGGATTTTACTAATTTTCCTATTGGAATAATGCTTGAGCATTTGGATTCCAAATCATGCTTTGTACCTGAGCTTGAAGTCCAAACTGTATCGTAACTGATAAATGCGTTACTCTTGTATGGAGATAAACAAAATGAGATTGATAGATAGATAGATAGATAGATAGATAGATAGATAGATAGATAGATAGATAGATAGATAGTACTAAAAGAAGGAAAAAAAGTTAAATACAGAGAAAAGAAATAAAAGCGAGTGAAATTGACTGAATATTTTAGCGTATTCCTCTGCTTCTTGGCCGATAAGTAGAATGCAGGAGACCAGCACTTGTCGATTTGAATGCCACAGCAATATGCATTCATGAAAATGCCCGTCGAATTTAGCCAAATACCACCTTCTTCCTCCCGAGCCAATAAATTGTTTAATCAGCCCATAGCAATGATCTTGGACAGCTCATGTCGTCCATGTTTGTGCATTCGACTGTGAAACCGAATTGAATTCGGCAAAATAGTTTGAGACAACAGACTGCAATCCTTCTGCGAACGGAGGAATTGCCGACCAATCGTTTTTATTTACAAAATTTAGCACACCTTACAGCGTTATTGCAGAAATAAATGGATACTTCTTTATCTAAACTCTCTCCTGCGTCGTGTCTTGATCCTTAAACGACGGCCATTATCAAATGATGTTTCATTCGAGATCGGATGATATCATCGATTGAGGGGTTCTTCCCTAACGATCCGAGCATCTAAGTGACTAATCGACACCTCACGGATACATGGTTTTAAAATATTTTTTTATAATCATTTCATCCCAAGCAAGGCGGTGCTGCCACTGGTGCCCAGGAATTTACATAACAGGTTAGTGATGAGAAAGAGGAACAAATTATAGGGGGCGTCAGAGAATGGATAAGAGAAAGATGAGAACACTGGTGTGAAGAGAGTTGCATGAGAGTGATGTTGAAAGTAAGAAGAACATGATACACGGATTGTCAGGGAAAGGATGCGAGTCAAGGAGATAGGAGATGACATTTGACATTGCATTTAAATTCTTGGAGATTGTAGCTGTCAGATAAGCAAGTATACGGAAAGGAGTTCTACAGGCCGGAATTGTTTTGTTTTTTTTAATCGTATCACCCCGAGAAAGGCAGTAAAGCCACTGATGTGCAGGGGGCTACGTAAGAGTGAAAAGATTGGAAAAGAGAAAGCCGGAAACCACATCCTAAACAGGGAACAATGGATGAGCCTCTACACCTGTTCAATAGACGTTGGTGGAGTGTGAACCGGACGATAGTTTAGTCTATCTACTCCACTTGAAAAAAAAAAAAGTAAAAACAGTGGAAAAGAGAAAGTCGGAAACCACATCCTAAACAGGGAACAATGGATGAGCCTCTACACCTGTTCAATAGACGTGGGTGGAGTGTGAACCGGGCGATAGTTCAGTCTATCTACTCCAATTGAAAAAAAAAATACAAAAGAAAAGAAAAGTGAAAAGATTGGATAAGAGAAAGCCGGAAACCACATCCTAAACAGGGAACAAGGGATGAGCCTCTTCACCTGTTCAATAGACATGGGTGGAGTGTGAACCGGGCGATAGTTCAGTCTATCTACTCCAATTGAAAAAAAAAATACAAAAGAAAAGAAAAGTGAAAAGATTGGATAAGAGAAAGCCGGAAACCACATCCTAAACAGGGAACAAGGGATGAGCCTCTTCACCTGTTCAATAGACATGGGTGGAGTGTGAACCGGACGATAGTTTAGTCTATCTACTCCACTTGAAAAAAAAAAAAGTAAAAAGATTGGATAAGAGAAAGCCGGAAACCACATCCTAAACAGGGAACAAGGGATGAGCCTCTTCACCTGTTCAATAGACGTGGGTGGAGTGTGAACCGGGCGATAGTTCAGTCTATCTACTCCAATTGAAAAAAAAAATACAAAAGAAAAGAAAAGTGAAAAGATTGCATAAGAGAAAGCCGGAAACCACATCCTAAACAGGGAACAAGGGATGAGCCTCTACACCTGTTCAATAGACATGGGTGGAGTGTGAACCGGACGATATTTTAGTCTATCTACTCCAATGCGAGAAAAGAAGCTTAGAGAGTAGAAGTTGCGGTAACATTACTGTAAAAGGGTGGGGCCTAGTTGCTAGTCTAGTAGTTCGACTAAATTCATGCAGAGGGGGAACCAGGAAGTACGAGAAAAGAAGCTATTGGAGTAGAATTGTCGGCTGCATTTGGTTGATCCAACTGTGAATGGGTAGGACCAGTTGCTAATCTGGTTGCACGAGTAAACTCATGTGGCAGGGGCATCAGTGAATTAAATTCGTCGTAGCAGAAGCCATGAAAATATTTATAGAACAGACAGAAGAGAGCCACATCCCGTCGATGAGAAGGTGGCTGGAGTCGAGCCGCCAAATCGGTACCTGTCATATTAATGATTCTCATTTGGAGCCTGAGTGAAGAAACAGTAGGAAGCCACATGCCGTCGGTGATAAAGTAGATTGAGTCAAGCCGCCAAGTCGGTACCTATCACATTACTGGTTAATGTGTTGGACTTTTTTTAGTACATGTATATACTGTGCAGACCCCCATGGGTCAACCCATTTTGTGGTTCACCAATAGAAGGCTTAACCAATCAGTCAGTTAAGTGCCATACGAAAGAGACATGACTGACTGGGCAGAACATTATCCCGCAGTAGGTTGCCATTGCTTTCTGCGGTAGACTGGTTGCCGACCAAGTTAATAGAACCCAATCTGTCCTGCTATTTAACCCATAACTAGAAGGAAGAGACGTATTAATACCTTTCCCAAGGCTATTTGCGCGTAAGTGAATACAATGGATTCAACTGGAATTCGAACTCGGCTCCCTGGTTTCTCGTTCCGAGCCGATATCCACTGTACCACAACGCACATCCTTAACCAATCAGGAAGCTCAAAATATTAAATGAGACATGTATAAAAGGCAGCCATATTTTTCCGATTGTTTGAGATCAAATCCTATTCAAGACAGTGTCTGATTCGGGAGTGTTAGTCTTTGACGGTGTTTCATTGAACATATTACTCTATATCCATCAATTATGGCAGACATTATCAACAGGATGAAGGCGAATTCTGGAAGTAAGACGCCCTTAAAAACTTTCTTCCCCGAGAAGTGTGCTCTCGTGCGTGGAGGAAGCCACCGTTTGACACAAAGTGGATTCTCCTTCTACCATGAATGTAGGATTGCTCTCAAGCATATTTTATTGACGACGTATAGCTTCTCCAGCGTCCAGGTGTGGTCCCGTAGGATATTGTATTAAGTTTTAGTTTGGAGCTCTGTTCAAGATGATGTGATAGATGATGTTTATAGTTCACCAATAGAAGGCTTAACCAAACAGGAAGCTCAAAATATTAAATGCGACATGTATAAAAATTTTTACGATTTTTTGAGATCAAATCCTATTCAAGACAGTATCTGATTCGGGAGTGTTAGTCTTTGACGGTGTTTCATTGAACAGTTTACGTGCTGCGAGGATACTCGCAGCTTAGACCTAGGAGGCTTGCTTAAGATGGCCTTGGGCGCCGCCCAGTTAGAAATGTCTCAGTAATGATGAGAATCACCGGACAGACTGGTAATTTGAAGGGCCTTCTGTTGTCCCGATCGAATCACGTCGGGGTTAACAAATGTTTCGGATACTGGGATATTCGCAAATTCATTTGTGTTAAGCTTCGTAAATGGCATTGGAAATAAATCCACGACACAGGAGGAAATAACAATAAACACAATTCACCTTATTTATTGAATGACCCTCGTAGAAGTCCTTATACCGAAAAATTCCCCGTATATATTGAATGACCCTCGTAGAAGTCCTTATACCGAAAGATTCACCTTATTTATTGAATGACCCTCGTAGAAGTCATTATACCAAAAGATTCACCTTATTTATTGAATGACCCTCGTAGAAGTCCTTATACCGAAAGATTCACCTTATTTATTGAATGACCCTCGTAGAAGTCCTTATACCGAAAAATTCACCTTATTTATTGAATTTATTGAATGACCCTCGTAGAAGTTCTTATACCGAAAAGATTCACCTTATTTATTGAATGACCCTCGTAGAAATCCTTTACCGAAAAATTCACCTTATTTATTGAATGGCCCTCGTAGAAGTTCTTATACCGAAATATTCACCTTATTTATTGAATGGCGCTCGTAGAAGTCCTTATACCGAAAGATTCACCTTATTTATTGAATGACACTCGTAGAAGTCCTTATACCGAAATATTCAACTTATTTATTGAATGACCCTCGTAGAAGTCCTTATAGCGAAAAATTCACCTTATTTATTGAATGACACTCGTAGAAGTCCTTATACCGAAAAATTCACCTTATTTATTGAATGACCGTCGTAGAAGTCCTTATACCGAAAAATTCACCTTATTTATTGAATGACCCTCGTAGAAGTCCTGATACCGAAATATTCACTTTATTTATTGAATGACCCTCGTAGAAGTCCTTATACCGAAAACTTCAGCTTATTTATTGAATGACCCTCGTAGAAGTTCTTATACCGAAAACTTCACCTTATTTATTGAATGACCCTCGTAGAAGTCCTTATACCGAAAAATTCACCTTATTTATTGAATGACCCTCGTAGAAGTCCTTATACCGAAAAATTCACCTTATTTATTGAATGACCCTCGTAGAAGTCATTATCCCGAAAAATTCACCTTATTTATTGAATGACCCTCGTAGAAGTCTTTATACCGAAAAATTCAACTTATTTTTTGAATGACCCTCGTAGAAATCATTATCCCGAAAAATTCACCTTATTTATTGAATGACCCTCGTAGAAGTCCTTATACCGAAAAATTCACATTATTTATTGAATGACCCTCGTAGAAGTCCTTATACCGAAAAATTCACCTTATTTATTGAATGACCCTCGTAGAAATCATTATCCCGAAAAATTCACATTGTTTATTGAATGACAGTCGTAGAAGTCCTTATACCGAAAAATTTACCTTATTTATTGAATGACCCTCGTAGAAGTCATTATTCCGAAAAATTCACATTATTTATTGAATGACCCTCGTAGAAGTCCTTATACCGAAAAATTCACCTTATTTATTGAATGACCCTCGTAGAAGTCCTTATACCGAAAAATTCACCTTATTTATTGAATGACCCTCGCAGAAGGCCTTATACCGAAAAATTTACCTTATTTATTGAACGACCCTCGTAGAAATCATTATCCCGAAAAATTCACCTTATTTATTGAATGACCCTCGTAGAAGTCCTTATCCCGAAAAATTCACCTTATTTATTGAATAACCCTCGTAGAAGGCCTTCTACCGAAAAATTCACCTTATTTATTGAATGACCCTCGTAGAAGTCCTTATACCGAAAAATTCACATTATTTATTGAATGACCCTCGTAGAAGTCCTTATACCGAAAAATTCACCTTATTTCTTGAATGACCCTCGTAGAAATCATTATCCCGAAAAATTCACCTTATTTATTGAATGACCCTCGTAGAAGTCCTTATACCGAAACATTCACCTTATTTATTGAATGACCCTCGTAGAAGTCCTTCTACCGAAAAATTCACCTTATTTATTGAATGACCTCGTAGAAGTCCTTATCCCGAAAAATTCACCTTATTTATTGAATGACCCTCGTAGAAGTCCTTATCCCGAAAAATTCACATTATTTATTGAATGACCCTCGTAGAAGTCCTTATACCGAAAGATTCACCTTATTTATTGAATGACAGTCGTAGAAGTCCTTATACCGAAAACTTCACCTTATTTATTGAATGACCCTCGTAGAAGTCCTTATACCGAAAAATTCACCTTATTTATTGAATGACACTCGTAGAAGTCCTTATAGCGAAAAATTCACCTTATTTATTGAATGACCCTCGTAGAAGTCCTTATCCCGAAAGATTCACCTTATTTATTGAATGACCCTCGTATTAACGATAGGTTACAAAGAGTTGAAAAGCATGCAAATAGTTAAGGAATTTGTTTCCCTTGCAATGTTAAGAAACATCTGAGAAAGACACTTTTGGAAAGTAATTAAAATGTTCATGAAGAAAGTAGAAATGAAGTACAATCTGTTTCTTGAATTGAAATGTTCTATTGGAGTTTGTGTGAACAACATGCAGGTCTGTGTTTTTTTTTTAATAAAATTGGCGCCTCCGATTAGTTCGTGTGTGTGCGAGACGAGAATCAAACCAGGGTTCCTCTACCATGTTGGCTAGCAGTGTCTGCTGCACATTCCTTCCGCTTCGCCAGTCGAAAGCAGACGACCCAACTGTCAGAATCACGTGTGTCCGCTGGTTAAATACTAAACTGAACTGCGCGGGAAAGATACACGTGATAGATAAATAATTACCGTGTTTCACGAATGAATACAGGCCAGACAGTAGTAAATGCGTATGCGTATGTGAAACACAAAATAGGTAATATGCGCGAATGTGTATGTGAGTGTATTGTGTGGGCCTACCTACAAATGGGCTCGATCACTAGAAGGATCGGCGAGATGGTGTATATAATATAGGGACCAAGACATAACCACAAACGACACATTAATCAAACTAAGAAACGGCATGAAATGGATTCCAGCAGCACACAGAACGAAGTGGAAGAACCCATCGAGATCATTTACGACATATTTGACCTCGAGCCCACCCCAACATACGCCCGAACAACGAAGGTCTTGGAGAAAGAGGAAATTTACCGAGCCTTTAGCAATCAATCTCAGAAAAGGTATTAAATTTCAGGAAAATAATAACCATTTTACAGGGTAAAAGGCTTGGGAGGGGGCATTGTGGGGACCTACCTACAGATGAACTTTTCCACACCTTTATAATATGGCTACCAACTCTGAGTGGGGAGTCACTGAGTAGTAACCACAGAATGACTAGGGCCCTGCGAGATGAAGTACACTCCAGTCCACGTTTATCTTTGTACTACGTTTTCCGAGAATATACTATTCAACCTTATATCTGAGTCCATGTTATCTTTCTATGGCCCTTCGGTCATAACACTGGCGACGAAGAATATTCGAACCACAAAGAGAAACCTCTACCTAAAAAACTCCATAAAAAATGTTACACCATAACGGAGTATGAACGTACAGATGTGTACGTGAGTACCACAACATCACTCGATTGACTGGTAATTTGAATGGCCCTCTGTAGCCTTCTTAGACAAGGTTATTAAAGATATAATGGTTCTCATGCTTCATAGAAAGGTTTTTCGCTCTCGAGGCCAGTTCTGTCTGCTGCAATATGGTACCGGCAGAACATTAAGTCTTTAGTGGAGTTGTAATATTTAAGATACGTCATATGGAATTCTATGGCGGCGTGAAGTTCACCTCTTTTCAACTTATCTTGTTCTTTAAGTATCAGCCCAAAGTCAAGATTAAGACGAACAGTCTACAGAATTAGGTGAAAAGGTGGGTGAGTCTTGCGCGTATCTGTCGAAAAAGAGGAACCGATTGAAAGTGGTACTTTGGAAATTGTTCTAACTAGATTGAACATTGGCAACCCTGTCCGAAATTAGTTTTGTTTAGGTTGTTTTTCTGTCTTTAGTTTCTTCCTTGAAAGTTAATTTAGCAAAAGGATGCAAGCTTATTGACCTCTTTCATTTCTGCCCCGACTTATTTTAGCGTAATTCACCCTCTTCTATGCCAGTTCACTGTTGGATGCGGGGAGCCTTTCATAATTCGGGTGTCTTTTTTGCATTTGTCGATGTGTTTGGATGAGTGTGTGTGGGAGCGAGTGGTTGGACGTGTGAGGACCTTCTAGACTGTGTAGCAGAAGAAAGCGAGGAAAAAAGGGATCAGCTATCAACTACAAGAAAGCAAAAAGTAGAATCAGCAAGAGAAAAATCCCAAGAAGCAAGTTAAGATTATACACAGTGGTCCAAATGTAGGTGGACAGTAAGTGGAATAGTTTTTTGTATCGGTTATATGGGCCCCTTCCCATTATGCAAGAGCAGTTCGTGAGTATCTTGAGAAATTATTGGCCAAAGAGGTACAATTGATTGGCCAGAACGTTCACCAGACTTGACCCCCAATGGATTCCTTCTTTGGGGAAGTACTCAAGAACAGAGTTTATACTCGAAAACCAAAAAGTGTTAATGATTTGAAAAATTGCATAAGAGATGCATTTCAATACGATTAAAGTTCATTATTACTTCCGTCCAGTAAACTGATGTTTCTGTCACAATTAAGGAGTGGAGGGGTGTATTACTAACACTATTCTACTATTTAGTTTCTTATAAGTAGCTTATCTTATACTGTAAAAATGATTAAATTATTGTTTTATCCCCCCCCCCCCCCCGACAGACAAAAATTGTACATATGGTAACTAGTTAAGATTTCATGCAGTTTCTGAGGAAACACATCACTCAAAAAGTCCCGGGCATAAAACAACAAATTTTAAGTAAAATTCGTCTTTATTTATCAACATAGTCTCCTTCTAGTGTGATACACTGATTCCAACGCTTCTCTAACAATTCGATGCCTTTTCTGTAGAACGATTTGTCTTTGGCCTCAAAATACGCCTCAATTTCTGATATCACTTCTTCATTGGAGCCAAATCTCTTTCCCTGGAGCATTTTTTGAGGGTCAGCAAACAGCCAGTAATCGCTGGGAGAAGGGCAGTTCTGGAAAATAAGGTGGAGGCAGAAGCAGTTTGAAGTGCAATTCGTGTAACTTTGCCATCGTTGCAATTGACTTGTGACATAGTGCGTTGTCTTGGTGAAAGATCACTTTTTACTTCTTCATTTGTGGTCGTTTTATTGACGATTTCTTCCTTCAAACGCACCAATAATGCAATATAATATATTCTATTGATGGTTCTTTCTTTCTCAAGGTAATCGATCAACAAAATACCTTGCGCATCCGAAAATACAAAGGTCAAAAACTTGATTGCTAATGTTTGCATCTTTGGTCGCTTTAGAGGGCTTTCACCTACTGCTGTTTACTCATGTGACTCCATAGAGAAGTGGTGGATTCTTGTTTCATCCATTGTCACGTTTTCACGCAGAAACTCCTTGTTGCGTTGAAACAGTTGCAAACAACGCTCTGAAACGTCGACGCGTTGTTGTTTTTGATCGACTGTGAGCAAACGCTGCACCCACTTTGAACACAGCTTTCTCATTGACAATTGTTCATGCAAAATGGTGAAAGCACTGCCTTCTGATGTGTTCAACTCCTCTGCTATCTCATGCAACTTCAATTTACGATCGACCGAAACGAGTTTGTGGATTTTTTGTGTTTTTCTGGGATTTGGGGCGACCTGAGCCTTCAGCATCAATTGTGTCTGTACGACCGCGTTTAAAGTCAACATGCCACCTCTTAACCGTTGTTTCCAACAGAGCAGAGTATGAATAACACTTATTAAGCAATTGCTTTGCTTGAACAGTATTTTTCCCATCAGAAAGCAATGTTTTATCAACACACGAAATTCAGATTTTTCCATTGTTTTGAAAATTTGCAACAGCAGTTTCACTTAAATAACTGTAATTTGTAAACTAATAATCCGATTGGACTCAAATTGTGCCGCCTGTTATTTGAAGTTTAGTACTTAATAAAAATCATATGGGTTTTTATTGATGGCACCATCTGTATGTAAGACCCAGAATTTATTAGCTGATGTGTTACTATGGTAAATGTAGTAAAAATGGTAAGAATGTTTTATTTTGGTGTAGAAAATATTGTGTTATGTTTAGGTTAGTAATTGTGGCTAGCTAAGTTTCATTGTAAGACAGTAAAAGACCATCCTTTCTCCGTCCTCATTTTGGCCTTGTTTGACATTTTTGTATTTATTACGAAATAAATATTACTCTTCGCCATGATACCTAAACTTTAGTAATTTAAGCGCAGTACTAGATTGGCGGCGAGGTCTCAAACGTTTACAGTTGAGTCCGCTATTTGTAACCGTAATTTCTGTGCTAACAATTTTTTTTACTCGTACTTCTCAGATGTGGAACTCTCTTCCAGCTCCTTGCATTCCAGCCAACGTTGATCTTCAAAATTTTAAATGCAATGTCAATCGTTATCTACTGTCTACCCGATTACTCTTGTATTGTTTTCGCTTAGAAATAATGCTTCTGTTTTCTAACTTTTTCAGGCTCAGTAACCCTTTGTGTCGTAATAACTGTACTGCCTTGCTTGTTGTGACTTTGGTTAAAAAGAAAAATAGATTAATCAAACCAATAACAATAACCAAAAAACTAAGAATAAAAATAACTAAACTGTTTTCGATCCTCTCTCTTCGGAGTCAATCGAGGACAAATGTGAAGATTGATTTGTGTTTGTGTTTTACGTCTTATTAACCCTTTATGGGTTATTTAAAACCGAACCATATTTCAGATTGTAAGAACAAATGTTTGTTAGTTTTTATGAGGAAGAATGAAGATGACATTAATACTTTTTTAAGTAACAATGATTTTTTTTCGGATACTATTTAACCATAAGTTGGGTATTAAAAGGTTGATTTATATCTTTTTTCAGAGTATTTTCGTGTAAGTACCAGATATTTTTCAACCTCTACAGCGACGCTATCTTAAGGAAACCGGTGTTTATTTAGGGTGGGCGTAATCTTGGCGATATAAGAGATGCAGATGAGATCGTCTTGGTGGCTGATTTAGAAAGAAAACTACAGGACCTTCTAGACTGTGTAGCAGAAGAAAGCGAAAAAAAAAAGGATTAACTATCAACTACAAGAAAGCAAAAAGTAGAATCAGCAAGAGAAAAATCCCAAGAAGCAAGTTAAGATTATACACAGTGGTCCAAATGTAGGTGGACAGTAAGTAGAATAGGTTTTTGTATCGGTTATATGGGCCCTTTCTCATTATGCATGAGCAGTTCGTAAGTATCTTGAGAAATGATTGCCCAAAGAAGTACAATTGATTGGCCAGAACGTTCACCAGACTTGACCCCCAATGGATTCCTTCTTTGGAAAATTACTCAAGAAGAGAGTTTGTGCTCGAAAACCAAAAAGTGTTAATGATTTGAAAAATTGCATAAGAGATGCATTTCAACAAATTAATATACAGAGATACTTATGCAAAAATGTTTATCGAGGTGTGAGGGGTAAACTTCAAAGTTATTTAAATTGTGATAGACAACAGTATGAGTACCTGCGTTGATAAGCGTTTTTGTATTATTGCACACAATAAACTGTGATCGGCATTGTAATAATTGTATTAGTAAATATAATTCGACTTCAGTCATTTTCTCAGTTAGGTGGCTTCCCTCTGTCTTATCTACAAATATTTTGCCAACTACTCTGATGAGCTTTTTTCCTGGTATCGCATCCAAGTGAATTTAACTGTGCTACTAGACTGGCATCTAGGTCCCACCCTTTAACGTTGAAAGGGTTAAATGCCACATTCACTTCTACTCAAACAGTTTCTTTTCTCGCACTTCCCGCCATCATCATTGTCACAGCACAGCTGAGCAAGCTTATGTTATCATTGGAATATCACATTTTTAACGCCAAAATGCAGCTGGTCATGACTCTCCACAGTTTCTTTTTATTATCTGCGACATACGACTTAGTGCATTATTTATCCTTTCTTCTGTGCACACATTTCTCTCACTGTAACCCCCTGCGCATTAGTGGTCGTCCCACCTTGCTTGGGGTGAAATGATCAAATAAAAAAAGATTTTTAAAAAGTTGTCGAAGTTGAAAGACCTGAAAACATGAAAAATGTGACACCGAGATCCGAACACTTATTGGTCTCGTGAAAGAATCATCACAAAACTACTTTAACAGGTGAAGAGGCCCATCCCTTGTTCCTTGTTTAGGATGTGGTTTCCGGCTTTCTCTTTTCCAATCTTTTCACTCTTTTCTTTTTTTTCTTTTTTTTCTTTTTCAATTGGAGTAGATAGACTAAACTATCGCCCGGTTCACACTCCACCCACGTCTATTGAACAGGTGAAGAGGCTTTCTCTTTCCCAAACGTTTCACTCTTACGTAGCCCCCTGCGCTTCAGTTGCGTTACCGCCTTGCTTGGGTTAATATGATTAAAAAAAAAGACCAAAGAAATGAATTCAGGATAGCTATAGAGGATGTGCGTTGTGGTGCATTGGATATCGACTCGGAACGACAAATCGTGGTACCGCGTTCGAATTCCAATTGAATTCTTCACATTCACTTACGTACAAATACCCTTGGGAAAGGTATTAATCCGTCTCTTCCCTCCAGTTATGGGTTAAATAATAAAACTGATTGGGTTCTATAGCATTGGCTGACAACCAGTCTACCGCAGAAAGCAATGGCAACCTACTGCAGGATAATCTTCTGTCCAGTCAGTCATGTCTCATTCGAGACATGATCGCCCAAAGCGTGTATCACGTATGGCACTTAACTGACTGATGTGATATCTGTCCTCTTATAGGACAGTGAATGTTGGACAATCTCAACACGGGTAAGGAAAAAAGTAGAAATAGTAGAAATGTGGTTCTACAGAAGGATACTGAGAATCCCATGGACGGAACGTGTAAGCAACAAAAACGTCTTAAAGAAACTGGCAGCAGGAATAACACTTATGCACAAGATCAGAGAAAGACAGCTGAAGATACATTAGATGTATCATGAAGAAAGAATTTTTACAAAACGTAACCCTCAAGGAGTAAAGTCTACCATCCGGCCATGCATTGAGTATTGCTGCCATATCTGGTCCGGTACTCCTGCTATCCACTTAGGTGTTCTCGACCGAATCCAACGGAGAATCTGTAATGTGAACGATCCCGACTTGGCAGCTAGGATACAGTCGCTTTCTCACCGACACAGTGTGGCTTCCCTGTGTCTCTTCTACAAATATTTTCACAGCTTCTGCTCCGATGAACTTAGCTCACTGGTAACCCCTATATACGAATTCCCTCGAACCACAAGATTAGCAACTAGGTCTCACCTTTTTACTGTGAAACCAATAAATTGTAAACGTAAATTCTACTCCAGCAGCTTCTTTTCTCGCACTTCCCGCCTGTGGAATTCTCTTCCGCATACTTGCTTTCCTGACTGTTACAATCTCCAAGAATTTAAATGTAAAATCAATAGTCATCTCCTGTCTCACTAACTTACATCCTCTCTCTCATGCTTTTTTACATTCACCCCACTCTCATCAGTACTTTCTTCTCTCTCCTACTCTCTTCTTGACACCCCCTGCAACCTCTCACTCCTCATAAGATTCCTCCTCGTTCACCCCACTCTCATCAGTAATCTCTTCCCTCTCCTACTCTCTTCCTGACACGCCCTGCAACCTCTCACTCCTCTACATTCCTCCTATGTAACCCTTCCTGCACAACAGTGGCAGTAAAATTCCTTGCTTGGGGCGACACGATTATAAAAAAAAGCATACTACGGTTAAGATAGGTCGGGAAAAGCAGCGAGACACTTACCTGACGATCTTGTGTAAATGGATGGCGGAACAAGTATCAGGGGCTTAGCAAATGAAGAAAAACTCATAAGAGTCACACAAGATAAGAAATCGTGGAGAGCCATGACCATCTATGTCCTGCGTCCCCTTAAGACGGAGAAAAAAAGAATCTGCTTCTATTTTGACAAAATATAATGCAATGATGATTAAAAATTACTACAGCATAAAATTAAATTATTTACTGCTGTCCTCATCGTTATTGCCATATTCACTACGTTTCGGCCATTGTACGCTCTGACCTTCTTCAGGTGGTTGGAATTTCGAACCGAACCCTTTTTTTTTTAATCACTGGGTTATATTGTTCTTGTTCCATGAAACATGCTACTTTCAGATGTCTTAGTTATCTCCCTTTAACTCAAATCAGTTATTTGTTGATCAATGCTGTAGCTAGATATTTAGGTCAAGTCAGTGGACCTAACCAATGGTTTTATCCATTAGGTCATGATCCCTAACACGGTGAATAAATGCGTAAGGGTAGATGACTAAGACATCTGGAAGTGGAATGGGTCATGGAATAAAGGTTTCAATTCAAATTCCAATCAGCCGAAGCGTACAATGGCAGAAACGTTGTGAACATTGCAATAAAGATGAGAAACAATTTAAATAACGTAAATAGGTTTTTTGGCATGATGTGACGTTGTCAGAATGCATTACGCTGCGGTAAAGAGTGTGGCTGTAGATCCGTGGTTTTACCAATAACTTCTTCAGTATTTACATTATTCAGACTATTGTCCTCATCTTTGGTGCCATTTGGACGACGTTTAATAATAGATCATTCTATTCGTCTATATTTCTGAGATGAAGTAGTATTTACAGTATTTACATTATTTGGACTATTGTCCTCATCTTTGTTGCCATTTGTACGACGTTTAATAATAGATCATTCTATTTGTCTATATTTCTGAGATGAGGTAGTATTTACAGTATTTACATTATTCGGACTATTGTCCTCATCTTTGTTGCCATTTGTACGACGTTTAATAATAGATCATTCTATTTCTCTATATATCTGAAATGAGGTAGTATTTACAGTATTTACATGATTCGAAAATAGTCCTCATCTTTGTTCCCATTTGTACGACATTTCAGGGTTGTACGCACCGGCCTTTTTCTAGTACTAGAAATTTCGAACCGAACCCTTTCTTACAATCCCTGTTGTATAGGAACTTCATTCCTAGATTGTAATAAAGGGTTCTGTTCGAAATTACTAGCACCTGAAAAAGGCCGGGGCGTACAATGCCCGAAACGTCGGACAAATTGCAACAAAGATGAGGACAATTTTAGAATCATGTAAATACTGTAAATACTACCTCATCTCAGAAATATAGACATAGAATGATCTATTATTAAACGTCGTACAAATGGCAACAAAGATGAGGACAATTGTCCGAATAATGCAAATACTGTAAATACTGTAAATACTACCTCATCTCACAGTTATAGACAAATAGAATGATCTATTATTAAACGTCATACAATTGGCAATAAAGATGAGGACATTAGTCTGAATAATGCAAATACTGTAAATACTACCTCACCTCAGAAATATAGACAAATGGAATGATCTATTATTAAACGTCGTACAAATGGCAACAAAGATGAGGACAATAATCCAAATAATATAAATACTGTAAATACTACCTCACCTCAGAAATATAGACAAATAGAATGATCTTTTATTAAACATCGTCCAAATGGCAATAAAGTTGAGCACAATAAGCCGAATAATATAAATACTGTAATTACTACCTCATCTCAGAAATATAGACAAATAGAATGATCTATTATGAAACATCGTACAAATGGCAACAAAGATGAGGACAATAATCCAAATCATATAAATACTGTAAATACTACCTCACCTCAGAAATATAGACAAATAGAATGATCTATTATTAAACGTCGTACAAATGGCAACAAAGATGAGGACAATAGTCCGAATAATGTAAATACTGTAAATACTACCTCACCTCAGAAATATAGACAAATAGAATGATCTATTATTAAACGTCGTACAAATGGCAACAAAGATGAGGACAATAGTCCGAATAATGTAAATACTGTAAATACTACCTCATCTCAGAAATATAGACAAATAGACTGATCTATTATTAAACGTCGTCCAAATGGCAACAAAGATGAGGACAATAATCCAAATAATGTAAATACTGTAAATACTACCTCACCTCAGAAATATAGACAAATAGAATGATATATTATTAAACGTCGTACAAATGGCAACAAAGATGAGGACAATAATCCAAATCATGTAAATACTGTAAATACTACCTCACCTCAGAAATATAGACAAAAAGAATGATCTATTATTAAACGTCGTCCAAATGGCAACAAAGATGAGGACAATAATCCGAATAATGTAAATACTGTAAATGATACCTCATCTCAGAAATATAGACAAATAGAATGATCTATTATTAAACGTCGTACAAATGGCAACAAAGATGAGGACAATAGTCCGAATAATGTAAATACTGTAAATACTACCTCATCTCAGAAATATAGACAAATAGAATGATCTATTATTAAACGTCATACAATTGGCAATAAAGATGAAGACATTAGTCCGAATAATGCAAATACTGTAAATACTACCTCATCTCAGAAATATAGACAAAAAGAATGATCAATTATTAAACGTCGTACAAATGGCAACAAAGATGAGGACAATAGTCCGAATAATGTAAATACTGTAAATACTACCTCATCTCAGAAATATAGACAAATAGAATGATCTATTATTAAATGTCATACAATTGGCAATGAAGATGAAGACATTAGTCCGAATAATGCAAATACTGTAAATACTACCTCATCTCAGAAATATAGACAAAAAGAATGATCAATTATTAAACGTCGTACAAATGGCAACAAAGAATAGGACAATAGTCCGAATAATGTAAATTCTGTAAATACTACCTCACCTCAGAAATATAGACAAATAGAATGATCTATTATTAAACGTCGTACAGATGGCAACAAAGATGAGGACAATAAGCCGAATAATATAAATACTGTAATTACTACCTCATCTCAGAAATATAGACAAATAGAATGATCTATTATGAAACATCGTACAAATGGCAACAAAGATGAGGACAATAATCCAAATCATATAAATACTGTAAATACTACCTCACCTCAGAAATATAGACAAATAGAATGATCTATTATTAAACGTCGTACAAATGGCAACAAAGATGAGGACAATAGTCTGAACAATGTGAATACTGTAATGACTACCTCACCTCAGAAACATAGACAAATAGAATGATCTATTATTAAACGTCGTACAGATGGCAACAAAGATGAGGACAATAGTCCGAATAATGTAAATACTGTAAATACTACCTCACCTCAGAAATATAGACAAATAGAATGATCTATTATTAAACGTCGTCCAAATGGCAACAAAGATGAGGACAATAATCCGAATAATATAAATACTGTAAATACGACCTCATCTCAGAAATATAGACAAATAGAATGATCTATTATTAAACGTCGTACAAATGGCAACAAAGATGAGGACAATAATCCGAATAATGTAAATACTGTAAATACTACCTCATCTCAGAAATATAGACAAATAGAATGATCTATTATTAAACGTCGTACAGATGGCAACAAAGATGAGGACAATAGTCCGAATAATGTAAATACTGTAAATACTACCTCATCTCAGAAATATAGACAAATAGAATGATCTATTATTAAACGTCGTACAGATGGCAACAAAGATGAGGACAATAATCCAAATAATGTAAATACTGTAAATACTACCTCACCTCAGAAATATAGACAAATAGAATGATCTATTATTAAATGTCGTACAGATGGCAACAAAGATGAGGACAATAGTCCGAATAATGTAAATACTGTAAATACTGCCTCATCTCAGAAATATAGACAAATAATAACTTCTTCATACGACTGGTTATTGTTTCGATATTCCAAAAGAGTTATTTGCCGACCATGGTCTTTGACCGATCATAAACCGTGTGAGTCGCGTCGTCACTTTCGTTTCGTTGAGACCAATATACCAAATTTGGTCTGTCTCTGGCATTTATTTCACACTGCAGGTAGGAGAAGAGCAAGACCCCCTTCCAATGAAGCTACCTCACAAGGCCACACATACCACACTCATTAATAATGAGTGGGCTATTTGTCAAATTTTCTTTTTCTTATAAAATTAATCCTTTTTTTTTTCAATCGAGTTCTCCCTTTGCAAGGCGGTAAAGCCACTAAGACACAAGGGTTTACAGAGTGTGGAAGAATTAGAAACATAAACATTACTGTCTATATTTCTAAGATGAGGCAGTATTTACACTATTTACATTTATGTAAATAAATAACGCTGCGGATGTTGTAGTGCAGTGGATATCGACTCGGAACGAGGAATCGGGGTGCCGAGTTCGAATTCCAGCTGAATTCCTTGGATTCACTTACGCGCAAATACCCTTGGGAAAAGTATTAATCCGTCTCATCCCTCCAGTTATGGGTTAAAGAACAGGACAGATTAGGTTCTATAGCCCTGGCTGGCAACTGCAGAAAGCAATGGCAACCTACTGCGGGATAATCTTCTGCCCAATCAGTCATGTCTCTTTCGAGACATGATCGCCCAAGCGTGTATCACGCATGGCACTTAACTGACTGACTGACATTTGTACGACGTTTCGGTTCGAAATTCCTAGCACCTAAAGAAGGCCGGAGCGTACAACGGTCAAAAAGTCGTACAAATGGCAACAAAGATGAGGATAATAGTCCGAATGATGTAAAAACAAACATTACTATTTTTAAATTTCTACTTTTCATCATTAAATTCAAACATATACCAATTATGTTACATCATTGTCAGAGTACAGCAGAACAGGCTTATGTTATCATTGGAATATCACATGTTTAACGCCAAAACGCAGCTGATCATGACTCTCCACAGTTTCTTTTTATTATTATCTGCGACTTTCGACTTAGCGCAGTTAGTCAGAAAAGTGTGATATGTGATACACTCTTGTGCGATCATGTCTCTTTCGATCCATGACTGATTAGGCAGATGATTTTCTTTCAGTAGATTGCCATTTCTTTCTCTCTTTGATAGACTGGTTGCCAACCAAAGCAAAAAAAAAACAATCTGTTCTGCTATTTAACCCATAGCTGGATGGAGAAGAGATGGATGCATACCTTTTCCAAGGTTATTTGTGCATAAGTGAATGAAACGAATTCGACTGGAATTCGAACTCGATTCTCCAATTTCCAATTCCGAGCCGATATCCATTACCCCACGGCTTTGAACTCAGTATTTTCATTCTCCCAAACTGGTTGCCAACTAAGTCTATAGAGCCCATTCTACCCTGCTATTAAATTGATACATTCGGTGTGGGTGAGGGTTGAAGAAATAGATTCATGATTGTCCCAAAAGGTATTACAGCGAAAGTGAAAGAGATGAGGCCGAAATTTGAACTCTGGTCGTCGAATTTCACTTTTGGCTCCCAAAAACGGTACGCTGGCCGCCTACCGTAAACAGTTCGTGGGCGTTCACGCAAATCCTCCAAAGTCGTCGTCATCCCCATTTCGTCGACTTGAGATTAGGCAAAGCCCCAATTAACGAAAGCGTAAAGAGAGGGATTATATCTTCTTGTGATCTAGCTGGTCACGGTCGCTTACTTCTACGTGTAATCCATTGAGTTAGGGAAACATTAATTCCAGCAATCACGAATAAACGTGGCATCTTATCGAGAGGAACGATCTTGCTGAAACACGACAGTGCTAATTTCTTGTCATTACCGAGTGTTTAAAAAGTCTCTGCCTATTTCAATTAAACAATATTGTTGACTAAGTGACCATGCATAAATTTAAAAGACAGAACTGGACCAAAAAACACAATTGGCAAAAACAAGAAAAGGGCAAAAAACTATATTGAGAAAGCAAACAATATATTCAACACAAAGCTACAATAAGAAGTTCACACACACAAACATCTTGCTTTATATATATATATATATATATATATATATATATATATATATATATATATTATCGATTTTCTGCACTATTGTAAGAACTGCAACTTCTGAATATATTTTCTTATGTCTTTGTCTATGAGTGTATCAAATTTGATTAAAATTGGACCACTTCTTTTATAACCCTATTTTTTCGATTATCGATTTTCGATATTTATCGGGGTACCTCGACACAAAACGTAGCTAAGAACACTCGCAGACGCTTACAGTACAACTGTGCAAATTTTCAAGAAAATCGGTTAAGCCATTTCGGAGTCTATAGGTAACGGACACACACACACACAGAGACACACACAGACAAAGTTCCATTTATAAATAAGTTTAGATTAGATTCGTTTATACGGACATAGCGTTTTGGTTTCAAGACAATACAGACAGGGACTGAGACGTCACCGACAAGTGGCCTATCTTATTGGCAAGGGAGAAATCCCAGCATTCATATGTTTTACCTAGAAAGTATTTTTCAGTCATAGCCAATAAGATAGGTATCAACAAATATACTATTGAATGAAACAATATATTAGTTTGTACAGAAGGTAGCTGAAGAGTGACAAGAAAGGACTACAAATAAACTGCAAGATAAACCGAATGTATGGTCATCAGCAAAAAGGGCAGCCCAAAATGCCAAATACAGGTGGAGGATACTAAAATCAAGCAGGTACAGAAATTTAAATACCTGGAAAGTGTTCTAACAGAAGACGGAAAGTGCGACACAGAGATCCGAAGGCAAATTGGCATGGCGAAGGAAGCATTCCAGAAGTTGAGTAAATTATTAAGAAACAGGATAATTTCGTTAGAAACAAAGAAAAGAGTACTGGATTGCTATGTGATGCCAGTTCTTTAATATGGCAGTGAATGCTGGACAATATCATCGAAGATGAAGGAAAAACTTGATGCAACTGAAATGTGGTTCTACAGAAGGATGCTGCGAATATCATGGATCGAGCATGTGAGCAATGATGAGGTTTTGGAAAGGATGGAAACAAAAAGGAAATTCATACTGAGCATCAGGAAGAGACAGCTAAAGTTCCTTGGATATGCAATGAGAAAAGAGGGCTTGGAGAACCTGATACTAACAGGCCAGATAGAGGGGAAAAGAGACAGGGGTAAGCAGCGGATAACATATTTGAAGGACCTAATCAGGTGGATGATGAAACGAGGGTTGCATGGTGTAACAGCAGAAAGCGTGATAAGAGCCACCAGGAATAGAGAGACGTGGAAAGCCATGATCGCCTACGCCCTGAAAGGACAGGGCGCATAGAAGAAGAAGATATATGCCAACTGTTTATACGAAATTTTAATGTGTATATAAAGTGGGTGATCAAATCTATATTATAATAAATATATAAACTGACCCCTCATTTTGTGGCCATGCTAGTTTCTATACATTTATATTCTAGATTTATGGGCTTGAGCTAGTGGATGGCAGAGCTGGGTTTGGGTAGTGTAACAAGAGAAAGCATGCAAAGAGCCACCAGGGATAGGGAGACGTGGAAAGCCATGATCGCCTATGTCCTGAAAGGACAGGGCACGTAGAAGAAGCATAAAATAATCTTTTTTATAATTTATTTTAATACTTATTATTTACTAGTAATTTATTTAAATACTTATCATTTATTAGTAATTTTGATGAATCATTCAACAATGTATTCCCCTTTGCTGTGCAGGGATACAAAAAGCGAGATGAAGTCACGTGGATCATGTAACAGACGCTCACAGACACCACTTCTTAGAGTAACGAAGGTACCAGTCCTTCAGTCAGCTTCCAGGAGTTAACCCAATCAGTTGTTTTGTTTTGTTTCGTTTTTTTTTTTGTATTTTTCTTTTGTTTCTTTTTTGTTTTTTTTTTTGTTTTTTTGTTTTTTTTTTTCTGCTGAAGCTAAATCTACGCATCCAACCCAGGCTAATGTTCGGGGGGGTACATAAAGAAGTCAAAGTTTTAGGCAGGAGGAGAGTGAAGAGAAAGACGAACCAGCTATGGGGGTAAAAAAAGAAAAGGCAAGAGAAGGATGTGAACACAGGAGTGAAGGATGTGAACACAGGAGTGAAGACAGTTGCGAAGGTAGAGAGAAAAGAAAAGAACAAGATACACGGAGTGATGTAGAAAGGACTGGAGTCAAGTAGATAAGAGATGAGAATTGACATTGTATTTAAATTCCTGGAGGCTGTAGCCGTCAGGAAAGCAAGTATATGGAAGGAAGTTCCACAGGCGGGAAGTGTGAGAAAAGTAGCTAATAGAGTAGAATTGTTTTTTACATTTTTCTTGTTCTTTCATACTCGTTAACTTCTTTTGTCTAAGTGACTTATTTGCCTTACTCGTAGTGAAATGATTAAAAAGTGGTCTCCTTTAGAGAACACCCGTTCATCTTTGTATTTTACAAGGGTCATTCAATAAATAAGGTGAATTTTTCGGTATAAGGACTTCTAATACAGATAGAAGATTACTTTTTTTAATTTTTTTCGTTTATTCCTTTTTTAAAGGGATTTAATTATTTTGCAGATTGAAAAAAACTTTAAGATTTTTAGTGGTTAACAAAGATGGTCGACCAAGAAGCATGCTCCAGGATTGAACAGAGGTCAGTTATCAAGTATTTGGTTGCTGAAGGGTGCAAACATGTTGAAATTCATAGGAGAATGTCAACTGTGTATGGTACCACATGTTTCAGAAAAAAAAATCTCTACAAGTGGGCTAAATTGTTTAAAGAAGGACGGAGCAGTGTTGAGGATGAAGACAGACTTGGGAGGCCTACAAAAGTGAGGTCTCCTGAGGTGATCGAATCAGTCAATGACCTCATTCAGTCTGACAGAGGGGTGATAGTGAATGACATTGCAAAGACTTTGAGCCTATCTGTTGGGAGAGCACACAAAATTATCCATGATGACCTTGCCTACTCGAAGGTCAGCTGCCGGTGGGTGCCAAAGATGCTTACCGCCAAAGATGCTTACTGCCAAAGATGCTTACAGAAGAGGGCCGAGTTGTCCCAGCAGTGTCTCTCCCTCATCCTCCTTACAGCCCTTTGGTCCCTTGAAAGCGTTCACGCGAGGCACGAAGTTTGAAAGTGACGATGAAGTCAAAAGTGCTGTGAGCGATTGGCTGAGACATCAGTCCAAAGATTTTTACGCTGAGGGAATACAGAAGCTTGTGCACAGATGGGAAAAGTCTGTGACACTGCTGGGAGACTACGTTGAAAAAAAAATGTAAGCTTCTATTTGTATTAGAAGTCCTTATAACGAAAAATGTACCTTATTTATTGAATGACCCTCTTGATATTATGTATTGTAATTATAAAAAATTAAATTAATTATTGCTTTTAATTTTAATAACTATTGATATTAACACGTGTAGATATCCATTTGTTGGTCACAAAACTTCCCGATAGACTGCAACCGCTGAACAGTATTCCAATGCAACGCTTTGTCTGCAGCTTTATGTACCGCATTTGGCATACGCTCTCGTAAATTGTCCTGGTCATAATCCTGGTTGGGGAACGCTGAGATTACATATATCTAAAAGTAAAGGACACGAATCGGATTAGATTTGGAGATTTAGCTGTCCACAGTCTCATAGTTCCGCATATAATCCATCGATGTGAAGAATGTTCACTGCGATAATCCAGAAAATTTGTTGCCTAATATTAAGAGGAATCATCTTGTCTAAACTAATTTTCTTTTATTATAGGGTGTCCATAAAAGTCTCTAATTTTAATTAAAATTCGAAATCAATATACAAGTCCTTCTCACTCCCGTCGGAGGAACCCCTCCCTGATTGACAGTTTTTTTAGGGTTGTAGCTGTACGAACTACGTTTGGCTTATTACGATTACGTAAGGTTATTTACGCCATATTTGGAAGTCTATGATACAGAGTTGTCTCTTTCTTAAACCGGTTGCCATCGAAGGCTACAAACCTCAGTCTGCCTTGCTATTTTACCCATATCTGGGGATGGAGAAGAAAAGAATTCATACCTTTCCCAAATGTATTTACATTATTCGGACTATTGTTTTCATCTTTGTTGCCATTTGTATGACGTTTCGGTCGTTTTACGCTCCGGCCTTCTTCAGATGCTAGACATTTCAAGCCAAACCCTTTATTACAATCACTGCGGTATAGGAACTCCGTTCCTTGCGTATTAACGTATCAAATGGAAGTCATGAGCTATCTGCAAGTTACTTTTTCACCACTGTTGTAGCCTGGTATTGAACACACAACTCTTTGGGTCAAATCACAGGAACTAACCAACACATGACCTAGTGGATATAGACCTTGGATAGTTCCTGTAACTTGACCCAAAGAGTCGTGAGTTCAATACCAGGCTACAGCAGTGGTGAACAAGTAACTTAGAGGGAGATAACTCATGACTTCCAAAAGAGGCTCTAGGCAAGGAATGGAGTTCATATACCGCAGTGATTGTAATAAAGGGTTCGTTTCGAAATTCCTAGCACCTGCAGAAGTTCGGAGCGTACAACGGCCGAAACGTTGTACAACTGGCAACAAAGATGAGGACACTAGTCCGAATAATGTAAATACTACCTCATCTCAGAAATATAGACAAATACTTTCCCAAGCGTATTTGCACTTAAATTAATTAAACAAACACGACTGGAATTCGAACTCGGCTTTTCGAATCCTCAATCTGACCCGCTGTCCGTTAGAGTAACTACAATAAAAAAAAATGCATTCCGTCATGATAGTGATTTTTAAGAGACGCACGAACATGTAGTTATTTTCTAATTTAAATTTATCCGTTGTAGCTCTGGATGATTTTACAAAACAAGCGTTTCAATATATGGGAACTGATCGGAAGTTGGCGGAAATGTACAATTCTATTAAATGTTTGTTGAGTATACCTTAATATGCTGTTTCTATATTCGTAATATATTTAGTCAGGTGTTGGTTGGTTGATTTTGATGTAATTTTTCTTTGCAATTTAGCCATGAAGACGATCTTGGAAAAGATCGAAAGTATTTAGTTTAACAAAAAATACGGCGCATTCCTTCGTGAATTTTCTTACTTTCATCTTAACAAGAAACTGATTAGAAAACTGGGAAAACAATTTTTAGCATCATTTTTCATTGGCTTTACTTTTCCTAACATCATTTGTTTTTTCTTTGTCTTGTAAATTTTTCATGCACTTCTCTCCTTTTGCCCTTTTCTCTCTATTTTCTCTCTACTTTCTCTTATGCTTTCTTTTTTTCTTTTTGACTTTCTTTTCTTTCCTCTTTCTTTTCCTTTTCTTGATTTCTTATTTTCTCTATTGTATCTCTTGTGCTTTTTTTTACTTTTTGACTTTCTTTTCTTTCCTCTTTCTTGTTTTTTTCTTGATTTCTTCTTTTACTTTCCTTCTTTGTATGAAAATTTTCAAAAAATGGAAAGTGATGTGATGCTTCATAAAGTAAATTTTAAATCGTGTTTATTGCCATCATTACTGACTACCTGATGCGACTCTGATTTTTCAATATCAAAACAAAATGAACAATTTTGTAGCTGTTATTTACATGTTCTAATGTAAATGTTAAATAATATATATATATATATATATATATATATATATATATATATATATATATATATATATATATATAGGTAATGATGTCAATTCCGTGAATAGTAAAGATAATACAAAAAGATCTACTTAATATAAGATATTAAGTTTAATTTATATCTGTACAAAGAGATCGATGGATGTTTTCCAGAGCAATATGATATTTGTAAAGGAAAACTCAAAACATCATTAAGATTGGTTATAAATTATAATTCATTTCTATGAGCTAAATTGGTTTATTTCACCAAACTAAATATATTTTTTTCAATTTTATTTTAAAGCAATGTTATTCTAGGAAAATTCTTATACTGATTGGAATGAATATAGTGCAATCTGATGAAATGAGCCAGTTTAGCTCATAGAAATGAATGATAATTTATAACTAATGTGTTGAGTTTTCCTTTATTCGATTATCGATTTTCGATATTTATCCGGAGTATCTCGACACAAAACCTATCTAAGAACACTCGCAGATGCTTATAGTACAACTGTGTAAATTTTCAAGAAAATCGGTTCAGCCGTTTCGGAGTCTATAGGTAACGGACACACAGAGACAAAGTTCCATTTATAAATAAGTTTAGCTTTAGATTCTTCATTTTATGTTTTATGAAAAAACTTTTTTGTTTAAATTTGTGATTTTATTTAAAAATTCCATAAGATTCAAATTGCAACATTATAACTTTATTTCTGTTCAAATTTGAATTCTAGTCTTTAGCATCATTTTTCATTGGTTTAACTTTTCCTAACATCTTCTCATTTGTTTTTTCTTTGTCTTGTAAATTTTTCATGCACTTCTCTCCTTTTGCCCTTTTCTCTCTATTTTCTCTATACTTTCTCTTATGCTTTCTTTTTTTCTTTTTGGCTTTCTTTTCTTTCCTCTTTCTTTTCCTTTTCTTGATTTCTTATTTTCTTTTCTTTTTCTCCTCTTTTTTTTCTTCTTTCTTTATTAAACATTTTACTTTGTACGAATTTTTTCCAAAAAAGGAAAGTGAAGTTATGCTTCATAAAAGAAATTCCCTCCAGTTATGGGTTAAATAATAGGACATCATTAACATCTGAGGAGACATTGTTTTTCGAATGTCGAAACAAAATGTACAATTTTGTAGTAGATATTTACATGTTCCAGTGTAAAAGCTGAATAAAAAAATATTTATTGTCCTATTTTCATAATGAGCCCTGTTTTTGAGGTTGCAATTTCATTCTTCGTTCTTTTAAATTGATCTGTCTGCAGATGAATATACATAGAGTTTGTCTCGCTTGAATCATTACAATTGATTAGTGAGTTCGATCCTCACTGGGTGTCTCTTATTTTCGGCCGTGTACCACGTCTAAGCTGCGCTTAGAAAATCACATTCCTCCAGGTTTGGGGGTTGGGCGCAGGGCTAACAACCCCATAAAAACAGTTTGTTACGGAAACAGCAAAATGCTGTCCTACACACCATTGGGTGTAACGGATGATGATAATGATGATGTCTATTATTATCATGGTTATATATATATATATAACTTTACCAGCAGCATCAATATGCTAGTGTTTAAAACATTTTAGGTAAGGTTTTTTGATCAGCCAGTATTTACCTTTAATTTCTAGTATTCTAATTTTTATTAAAAGGTAAAAACAAAAATTGAATTTTCCTTTTTTCTTTGCAATTTTATTTTGCGAAGCTCTACTCAAATTGGTGGTACACAAAAGTTATACTTGTTTCTCTATTTCTTTTGATCTTATATTTTTGGCCAGTGGAATATATATATATATATATATATATATATATATATATATATATATATATATATATATATACGACTACGTTACATAATATTCTGTTGTTTTTTCTTGACTAACAACATTTCTAATTTCATTGATGTTGTTACTGTTGCTGAATAGATACTTTAACTAAAATGCCTCGATATTTTTATAAGCAGAGGGAAAGACATAAGAGACTGGATTGGTAATTAAGTCAAAATCGACAATTGGTAATTTTCCGGAAGAACAGACATGTAAGACGACTTCAATAATACTCATTCAAAAATGAAAACAAAAGGGTTTCAGACAGAAAATATCGACGCTCTTTGGTGAAATCATATTTTATCTTTAATGAAAGACCAAAAACATGAATGACTGGATGAATGAAATGTTAATTAATGGCATACAAAAGAAAGAAAGAAAGAAAGAAAGAAAGAAAGAAAGAAAGAAAGATGATGAATAAGAAAAAAAGGGAAGGTCATTAATGATATATACAAAAAACAGAAAATATTGCTTAAGAAAGAAAGAGAAAGAAAGAAAACTAAATATATGTGTGTAATCTAAGAAAGAAAGAAAGAAAGAAAGAAAGAAGTATTGAGCGTCATTTAAGGAAGAAAGACGAAAAGAAAGAAAAAGGGAAGAAAGAAAGACAGAAAGAAAAACAAAAATGGAGATAAAAAGAGTGTCATCTTAGAAAGAAAGAAAGAAAGAAAGAAAGAAAGAAAGAAAGAAAGAAAGAAAGAAATGATTATAGAAGGGAAAACAAAAAACACAAAAAGTAAGGAACAATTGATAAATAAAAGAAAGAAAGAAAGAAAGAAAGAAAGAAAAATTTCCTCTAGAAAGAAAGAAAGAAAGAAAGAAAGATGATGAATAAGAAAAAAAGGGAAGGTCATTAATGATATATACAAAAAACAGAAAATATTGCTTAAGAAAGAAAGAGAAAGAAAGAAAACTAAATATATGGGTGTAATCTAAGAAAGAAAGAAAGAAAGAAAGAAATGAAAGCGTGTCATCTAAGATTAAAAGAAAGACAGAAATAAAGACAAAAAAGGAGATAAATGAGTGTCATCTTAGAAAGAAAGAAAGAAAGAAAGAAAGAAAGAAAGAAAGAAAGAAAGAAAGAGAGAAGAATTTCCTCTAGAAAGAAAGAAAGAAAGAAAGAAAGAAGTATTGAGTGTCATTTAAGGAAGAAAGACGAAAAGAAAGAAAAAGGGAAGAAAGAAAGACAGAAAGAAAAACAAAAATGGAGATAAAAGAGTGTCATCTTAGAAAGAAAGAAAGAAAGAAAGAAAGAAAGAAAGAAAGAAATGATTATAGAAGGGAAAACAAAAAACACAAAAAGTAAGGAACAATTGATAAATAAAAGAAAGAAAGAAAGAAAGAAAGAAAGAAAGAAAGAAAGAAAAATTTCCTCTAGAAAGAAAGAAATAAAGAAAGAAAAGGCATGTGTCATCTAAGAAAGAAAGAATGAGGTAAAAGATTATCATCTAAGAAAGAAAGAAAGAAAGAAAGTATTGAGTGTAATTTAAGGAAGAAATACAGAAAGAAAGAAAAAAGGAAAGAAAGAAACAAAAAAGAAAGGCAAATTACTGACTAGAAAACTTTGTGAGTCATCATAACCTGACATCCATTGGGATTTTTACAAACTATTATCAACCCTTCCTTGAATGAACAAGAGAAAGATAAAAGAAGAAGAATGATTAAATCAAGAGGTGAAGAAAGAAAAAAAATGACCGGAAATATGAAAGAGATATTAATTACACAGTAAAAAAAAATGACGTAATAAGCCCGCGTGATAAATATGGATGTCGCTTTTGGCTTCCTCGTTACAAAGAAACATAAAATACGAATCATTCTTCTCATACTCATTACCCGCCGTTTTTGGTTTGGATCATTTTTTATGGTGGTGGTGGTGGTGGTGGTGGTGGTGGTGGTGGTGGTGGACGGGGGGGGACAATACATTCTTAAAATGGGCTATGCTTTTGCCGTTGGTAGCACTCTTTTGTTCTAGCAGTTTGGATAAAGTTACAAGTTTGAAAAACTTGACAGCAAGAAAAAAAGGAAAATAGAAAAAAAGGCAAAGTCATCAATGATATACATGGAAACAACACAAAAAAAAATTTACTGAAGAAAGAAACAAACAAACAAACAAAGCGTTGTGGGATCGCCCCTTTGTACACAATATTGAACTCGCCTGAGTGCACATATAATCCTGCCTATACAGAGAACGCAGTAGTCGCAAACCTGCTTGTTTTGCAACTATGACACTGTCAGCACTCTGCCTTCGGGTAGAGGGCGCTCTCTGCTTCCGAGCGGAGAGCAATAACCCAGTCGTGGTTCCGCCGAAAGGTAGAAGCACGACTGGGCAAAAATAGACAGACATTTTTGGCCGGGCCATATAGCCCGGAAATCCCAGTTATAAACTGACCATGTGTCACATGTTGTCCTTACTGGGAGGGACAGCTAAATAATGTAGTCGCAAACACGCTACTATTGACACTGTCAGCTCTCTGCCTTCGGGCGGCAAGCGCTCTCTGTCTTCGGGCAAAGAGCACCAATCCGGTAGTGGCTCCGCCGAAGGGTAGAGTCACGACTGGGTAACGATAGGCAAATATTTTGGGCCGGGCTATATCGCCCGGAAGACCCACATAA
Source organism: Ascarosepion bandense (assembly GCA_037127315.1). NCBI lineage: Eukaryota > Metazoa > Mollusca > Cephalopoda > Sepiida > Sepiidae > Ascarosepion > Ascarosepion bandense. The sequence goes on along the minus strand of JBBBDQ010000606.1, from coordinate 699,613 downwards.
AAATGACCTCGTGTCACATGTTACCTTAAGTGGGAAGGCCAACTAAATACTGTAGTTGCAAACCGCTACTATTGTCACTGTCAGCTCTTTGCCTTCTGGCGGAGAGAACTAACCCAGTCGTGGCTCCGCCGAAGGGTAGAATCACGACTGGGTAACGATAGACAGATATTTTGGCCGGGCTATATGGCCCGGAAGAACTACATAAAAATAACCTTGTGTCATATGTTGCCTTAAGTGGGAAGGCCAACTAAATACAGTAGTTGTAAAAGAGGAGTTGTAGAGTTGCAAAGCAGTTGCTTAGTTGGTCAGTAACTTAGTGCAGAGTTAGTTGGAGTTGTTTGGATATAGACTCATCACCCAGACATACTATTTCACTGCAAGACTGTATATATTGATTTCTACTAATAGTATTCCTGAATTGACTAACCCGTGTTCCAGTTTGTATATCTTGTTCAATATAACTTGCATTTTCTATCTCCATATCTGTTTTTGTTATTTATTATTTCGTGTGGTTTCTCACCCGGAATTAACAACAGAAAGAGAAAAAGAAGAAAGAAAGAAAGAAAGAAAGAAAGAGAATGCTATCTAGTGAATCCGTGAAAAAAATGGTGACTTCTAAGAGAATCAAAAGAAAGACTTTGTCTACAGAAACAAAATTTCATTGTTTCTCGGAAGTATCACATCCAGAAAAACTTTAATATATTTAAACGGGCACTGTCGGCATACTTTTGCTCCACAGATCATTATAGCGGATAAGAAATTAATTAAAATCAACTTTCTCCTTCACTTTTGCAAAACTTCAAAATAACGTGCGAAATCCTGGTTTTCCCAAATAGAAAAAGGATTGACCATGTGCTTAAGAAAAAAGTCGAACCCAGATTTTGCAAGTAGGTGTTAAAATGATCTTTGACCAATGGGAGTGGCTTGTAAGACTTGGGGGGACCTGGCGATCCCGTGTGAAATTCAAAAGGACTATATAAATGACCTCGGCGTCAGTCGAGAGTCAGAGATGGGAGCAGCGAAAAAGAGACACACATCTAAAATGTAACTTCAAACTTCAAATGACCCGGATATTTTCCTTTTTCTCCTTATCCATTTCAACAATTACTACTCGAACATTTTGTACGAACTCTACCCTTAACCTCTTAATAATGTTTCTAATTGAACATTAACTTCTACAACTTATGTTATTCTTCCTTTTAATAAATTTCTATTTTAACATTCAAAATGTATATTTTATTATTCCGCTCTACTTCACTAATCCACACATTCCAACCGACAACCAACCTTCTGATGAAAACCTACTAAAAAATTAATTAAAATCAACCTTCTTCACTTTTACAAAAATTCACAATGACGTGTGAAATCCTGGTTTTCCCAAATAGACAAAGGATTGACCATCTACTTAACAAAAAAGTCTAAACTAGATTTTGCAAGTAAGTGTTAAAATGATTTTTGATCAATGGGAGCGACTTGTAAGACTTGGAAGGACTTGGCGATCCAGTGTGAAATTCAAGAGGACATATAAATGTCTTCGCAGCCAGGTCAGTCAAGAGACAGATGGAAGCTGAGAGATGAAAGAACTAAAATGTAATGTCAACTTCAAATCAACCTGGAAATAAGATCAGGTCGCACCTTGTTCTCTTTCTCCTTATCTCTTTCAACAATTACTATTGCAAGCAGTTTCTTCAACTCTCAATACCCTTAACTCAACTTTATCATTGAACATGAACTCTACCCCTAACTTCTTATTAATGTTTATAATTGCACATTAAATTCTACAACTTATGTTATTCCTCCATTTAATAAATTTCTATTTTAACATTCAAAATGTATATTTTATTATTCCACTCTTCTACACTAATTCACACATTACAAACTGCCGACAACCAACCTGGATCCTGGGCATGACGGTAAACTGCATCCGGCAGCAAGGCCTCTGATTGGGAGTTTGTGAGGAGCATGCAATCACCTCTTAATTGCTGTTGTTACCAGGTACACCCTGACCCAGAATGGTAGCACCTGTTAGGGTCCCAGCTAAGAACAAATAGTTAACCTCCATACTGGGGTAAAAATACGATGAAAGCATAAAAATGGACTTTTATAGAAAAATATACATTGTTGAAGGAAAAATATTACCAACAATACATTTTTGAAGAAAAAATTATTCCCAGCAGTACATTTTTGAATACAAAATTAGAAGATATTTTCAGTTTTTTTTAAATTAAAAAAAGATTTAAAAAAACAAAACTTTTCATCAAATTCTGACTAAATTAACCTTCCCACTATAACCGAGCATTAAAAAAATACCTTAAAACCCTAACTTTTTGGCATTAAATAACCCACAGGGGTGTTGATATGTTATTAAACAAAACTCAAACTCAAAATTATGTCAGACAGAAACATTTGAAAGCATTTACATGAGTGAAAGTAAACGATCTGTGGTTTAAGGACGTTATCCTTAAATGTTGTTTACAAATTATGTATATTTAATATAAACTGGATTTGGCACTAAATAACCTATAGTGGTTGATATGCCACAAACCCCAACAACCAACCAACCCTTCCCGATACTTGGACACCCCAACGTGATGTAATGCTTAGCAAGCTTGTCTCGCTAGAACCTGCTACAACTGAGTAGTGAATTCGATCCTCACTGGGTACCCCATACTTTCGGCCTTGTGCCACACCTAAGCAGCGCTTAGAATAGTAACTCTCTTCTCGATACTCATTACAGAAGACACCTGGGTCCCGCTTTAATTCCGGAAAGTTTTTTTTTGGGGGGGGGGGGGGTATTTATATTAGCAATGAAAGAGGTTAAATTTAGCATTAATCTATATATATATAAAAGGCAATATGTGAGTCTGTGTGTGACTGTTCCTTATGCACGCCTACATTTTTTAAGCTATGCCATTCAAACTTTATTGGGACACTTATCTACAGGGAAACCAGGTTAACACATAGTTTTTGAGTTTAAGTTCAGCAATTTTCGCTTTCGCACTTTTTGGCCAATGGAGCCGATTGTTTACATTTGCTCCGTAAAACATCTAAGATCTAGGATAGTTCCTTAATCACGTCACAGAAATCAAATGACACGTGTCAAACGCGACAAAAAAAAAAATTAAAAAATTAAAAGAACCTTTATATTTAATTTTTTTTCCGACGTTTTAAAAATTAATTTGGTCAACAAAAAATGTGAATATTTTCTCTGTAACTTTGAAACAAAAAAAATATTTTTTTAAAAAGTGTTTTATATGTAAAAAAAAAATGTTCCAATGGTTAATTTAATTCTTTTTTTTTTTTCAGATTTAATATTTGATACTTTAGAAAATAAAATATTAAAAAAATTAAGCTTCTTTTTTCGCTAAATATTCGCTAAATCTGTAAATGATTTCCATCTACTCCTTTCATTGGCAACTTCTCCTACTACTAAAATGTTTTAAGTTGCACGGGCAACGCCGGGTTATGATGCGAGTAATACATATGTATGCTTAATTCGATAGGGTTTCGATAAGCAATATAATAGAAAAAATATAATATGGTTTAACCCACCATACATAAAACAACATAAAAACAAAGCAGGAAAAATATTTTTCAGCATAATAGAAAAACACTTCCCCATACACAACAAACTATGAAAAGATCGTCAACAAAAACATAGTCAAAATCAGCTACAGCTGCCTGAAAAACATATCCCCAAAACTTAAAATATCAGAAGGTTGAAGGTTGGATGTTGGAATGAGGAAAAATAAAATAGTCCGTTTTGTATATTAAAGTAAAATTTTACTAACTAAACAGATTTAAAAAAAAAGTTATGGTTTATAATGCTGTTGCCATTTCAACTTGGCTATAGGGCGATGAAACCTGGGCTCGTCGTGCTATCCAAAAATCAAAAACGATTTCCCCAGTAAAAGCTTCGTACAATCTTCAGCGTCAAGAAAAACTTCTTACACTTTTATGTGCTTTCAGGACGTATGCGATCATTGACCTCTACTTGCTCCTATCCCTCGTAGATCTTAACACATCTTCGTTTGCTACCCCATCCCAATGCCATCCATTGACTCAAGCCCATCGTCATGCGTTGCTTTCCCCTGTATCTCTTTCCCTCTATCCGTCCTGGGCGTGTATTAGATTCTCTAAGCCACCCTTCCTCATGACGTGACCCAGAAACCTCAGCTATCTCTTTCTGATGTCAAATATAAGTTTCCTTATTGTTTGCATTCTCTCCAAAATTAAAACGTTTAATACAAATCGTCGTGCCTTCCTATTTTAAAAAGTTTTGTTTTGTATGGTAATTTCTATGTGTAAATTAAAAGTTCGTTTGTTTCAGAGTTTCTTCCCCTTACAGGAAAATAACTTGTATAATTATTTCATTTATGATTGCCATACACTTATCTTATCTCGCATCTGTTAAATCTGTTTGGTCCATGTTATCCTCAGCATCCTTCTGTAGATTATGCTTCGAGTCTCTCTTTTATCTTTGAGGAGATCATCCGGCATTCGCTGTCATATAAGAGTACATATTTAAATTTATTTATAAATGGAACTTTGTCTGTGTGTGTGTGTGCCTCTGTGTGTGTGTGCCTCTGTGTGTGTGTGCCCGTTACCTATAGACTCCGAAACGGCTGAACCGATTTTCTTGAAAATTTGTACAGTTGTACTATAAGCGTCTGCGAGTGCTCTTAGCTAGGTTTTGTGTCGAGGTAGCCCCGATAAATATCGAAAATCGATAATCGAAAAAATCGGTTTATAGATGAATTGGTCCAATTTTAATCAAATTAGATACACTCATAGACAAAGACATAAGAAACGATATTCAGAGGTTTCAACATTGCAGTTCTTACAATCGTGCAGAAAATCGATAATATATATATATATATATATATATATATATATATATATATATAAAAGGCAAGATGTTTGTGTGCGAGTCTGTTTATCTGTCTGTATGTCTGTATATTTTTCAGCCGTTTTATTTTAGTTTTTGCTTCGGGTTTGGCTATAAGTAGGTATAATTGTAGTTCCTAGTCTCAGCCATGATAGCATTTACTCAGAGGACTTATTTAGCCTTCAAAATTCAGTTTACGACGAAAAAAATTATTTGAGGTCGTTTCCAAGAAATCAAAATTTGACTTACATCCATTCATTTTTCTTTCAGTCTACGGTTTTGCTTTAACTGGAAACAACTATTGCTTTTTAGTCTTTCGTACCAACGTCCAAAAAGTCTGAGCTCCAGGATCATGGATTAGTTTTAAAGCTTTCATTAGACCCGAGCAACGCTGGGCTATACTGCTAGTATCACATAAGAGTTCAGTAGTTTTTTCTTTGTTTTCAACGAAATTTTTCTTTCTCTCAATAATCTGCTTAACTTTTGAAATACATCTTTAATGCGCCTTCGAATCTCAGTGTTGCACTTTTCATCCTCTGTCAGAACATTTCCCAAGAATTTAAATTTCTGCACCTGTTTGTTTTTAGTATCCACGACATACAGTTATTATTTTGGGAAGCTCTTTTGCTGATGAGCACGCATTCGGTTTTCTTGAAGTTTATCTTTAGTTTTTTCTTTTCGCTTTGCCACCTTCCGTGTCTACTATCAGCAGTGTATCACCTGCATATCTTATAGTATTCAGATTGTGACCGCCAATGACGAATCCTTGGAGAACTTCTAATTCTCTCAGAACTGTTTCGCTGTACATGTTAAACAGATCCGGTGAGAAGACACATCCTTGTCTTAAGCCCCTTTCTATCTTTGAATATCTGCTGAATTCATTTCCGGTTCGTATGCAGGCGGTTTGCTGCCATTATGGGTTCTTGATGACTCTGCTGGCTTTTTTTAATATCTCGAGGTTGCCAGGCATGGCTCACAAGTATTTTTACGTACTTTATCAAACGCCAGTGAGTAGTCTATAGAACACAGATACACGTCCTTCTGCATTTGTATTGCTCTTTCTGATAGAATTCTGTGCATGAAAATCACGTTCCTTTCACCGTTATTTTTGACGAACCCACACAGTTCGTATCCTATCTCTGTGCCGATAATGTTGTATGTTCTGTTCACCAGAATCCGGGTGATGTGTTTTGTGGCTCATTAATCTGATTGTTCGGTAGAGTTCACGTTTGTTTTCGCTTGGCTTCTTATGGAGTGCTATAAAAATTAATCTGCTTATTTCTTCCAGTATGTTGCCACTTTTTTAGATTTCATTTATTTCTGTGTCTTGGGCATGACGGTAAACTGCATCCGGCAGCAAGGACTCTAATTAGAAGTTTGCGAGGAGCATGTAACCACCTCTTAATTGCTGTTGTTCCCAGATCGACCCTTACCCGGAGTGGTAGCACCTGTTAGGATCCCAGCTATGGGCAAATAGCTAACCCCACAAACTGGGGTCAAAACACAAGGAGAGCGTAAAAATAGACTTTTATAGAAAAATATACATTTTGAAAGAAAAATTACCAACAATACATTTTTTAAGGAAAAAAATATTCTCAGCAAAACATTTTTTAATACAAAACTAAAAGACATTTTCAGTTTTCTAAAATAAAAAAAAACAAAAAATTTTCATTAAAATCAGACTAAATCAGCCACCTCACTATAACCGAATATTTTTTAAAAAACCTTAAAACCCCACCTTTTTGGCATTAAATAACCCACAGAGGTTGATATACCCTTAAACAAAACTCATTCAAACTCACTCATTTATTTCTGTAATCCTGTTTACGCCGAAATCGTGGATATCCTATTCGACCAATATCAATGTTCTGTAAAACAGCCAACAGTCAAAGCATCAATTCACTGATCTTCGGTGGTCAGAGCATGTTGCAAGAATGCAGGTTTTCATGCCAAGACTCATTCAATGAGCTCACTTCAACTAAATGACCACAGGGGTACCCTTTTCCATGATACAAGGAAAAACTCAAAACAACACTGAATGGCACTGGACTTGAGCTTAAATCATTCAAAACACAAACCAGAACCGTACAAATTGATTTTGTTCCTTTACTATCAGTAACCAAAACTTCTAAGCTGCCAAGAAAATGAAAGAAAGAAATTAAACAAGAGAGACAGTCTCTACAAAATCGACCTCGTCCTTCACTAAAAGAAATTACCATTCACTCAATGCCATCGGCTTTTCCATGCAAGAATTTGTCTACTAAGTCAGCAACACTATCATTATAAAGAAAGCGACCGGCAAAAACTAATTACATTCTTGGCTACAATATAAAGCCGACAACGACGATGATAATATCTGATGAAAACTCGCGTCGTTTTTAAAGAATTTGGATCCGAGACCCTACCAGCTAGACTAAACGCATATATGATTTGGTTATAGTGATGAAGCGCTTGCACAGAATAATGCACATCTTTCAATAGAACTAAATTTTCTACTGAGCTGGTTGCAACCATGGCTAAAGAATCAGGCCTGTCTTACTATTTATTCCATAACTGGGGGAAGCGAAAAGATGGTTTCAAAAGAGCTGAATACAAAGAACAGGTTAAGTCACCAAACATCTCTCCTCAGATTTTGAATTCAAATATTTTCTTCTGGTTACCAAACAATGCCAAAGAATCAAATGTGCTATACTATTAAACCCATAACGAGGGGATCAGATTGATTTATACGTTACAGCGGAATAGAATGCAGAGCACAGGTTCACGTACCCAATATTGACCAACTCTTTGAAAATCAAATGGCGATAGAGAAAAGATAGCGGGAAAAGGTTATGATGAAACTGAAAGCTTCTAGTCCTGATCCTGCACATTTGCGGCGAATGTAGTCATGGACATCATCATCGGCAAAGAAGAAATCAAGTTACTGGACACGAGATAAGGCCGATCACTGGCTTTGCCTAATTATGATTGCATGTGCCTTGATATGGCAGTGGATATCGGCTCGGAAAGAAAAATCGGTGAGGCGAGTTCGAATTCCAGTTAAATGTCCTGCATTCACTTACGCGCTATTAGAAAGGTTTTAATCCGTCCCTTCCCTCCAGTTATGGGTTAAATAACAGGACAGATTGGGTTCTGTAGCCTTGTCTGGCAACCAGTCTACCACAGCAGGTATTGGTAACCGGTTGTGAGATAATTAAAAATGCCTGAGATCTATAAAAGGTAGGACTTGGAACCCTGCCCTTAAACAAATCCCAATGAATCTTTCTCCATTCGCTACGGATGAAGCTGGCTGAAACCGACTAGGGTGAATGCAGCTTGCTTGCTTGCAACCAATTACGATCTGCATGTCTTTTTGACTGGAGTGAATCTACTTGAAGCTGTCTTAATTATCTACTGATAATTGTTTCCCTAAGTTGGAGGAGGATGAAAAAACGGCACAATACGAAGAAAGAAGATGAGAAGAGCAATGCAAAGAATAATAATAATAATAATAATAATAATAATAATAAGAAGAAGAAGAAGAAGAAGAAGAAGAAGAAGAATCTCCAGGTTACCAAACTTCCCCAGTACGTGGTTCACATCTTGCCGTGTTTGAAACGCAAAAATGTGGCCGAAGGAGTCAAAAGACAAAACATAAACAAAAGACTTTGACAAAATAATCAATTAGCTTGAGATGAGAAAATCAAGAGATTCATTTGTAAATATTTCAAGTTGTTTGGTGCGAGGTTAGGGTGTCTGGATAAAGTTTTATTGCCTGACAAACAAATTTACGAGCTGCGTTTGCTATTTGGTGGGTGTTGTTGTTGCTTAGCAAAGTTTTATGTCAACACAAGATAAAATCATCTTTGATGGTGGGTGTTTTTATTTTAACGTCCCTGTAATCTCTCTAAAGATGACTCATGTGAGCCGAAAGCTTAGAAGCAACTTATTAAAAAATTATCCAAATGTTGGAGAATTTTTTTCTTTATTTTTACCTGAAATTAAAGCGAAAATACGATGTTTAGAACGGCTCATGAGTAAACATAATAGTTATTCATTGTCTCTTATATTTAACAATATATATATATATATATATACAGGTTTATGTACATAGAATGACTCACGATTAAACATAATAGATATTTATTGTCTCTTATATTGAACAATATATGTTTGGAAAAAAAAAATATATATACATATATATATATATGCTAGCATCATAGCCCGGCGTTTCCCGTGCACCTCAGAACATTTTAGTAGTAGGAGAAGATGCCAATGAGAGGAGTAGATGGAAATCACTTATTGAAAGTTGGAAAGGAGAGCTGAGGCTGTTCGTAGCCATTTTCAGCATTAAGAAGGTGGCATTGAATGCATGTTGCTGTAGTATTCGAACGGAGTATAAAGTGTAGTTTTAGTGCCGGTCATACTTTTGTCTCCTTCTAAGGGGGGGGGGGGGGGTTCTTTGATCTGGAAATGAATAGAAAACATTTGCAGGAAGTAAAGTTAGTAATAAATAAAATAGAAGTTTACCTGTTTTAAATGTAGATAATCAAAGATGGCTGCTAAATTACTTGGAACGCAATGTTTGCAATACTCTCACAAACATCAAATCTCGTGATGCAATAATGTTTATAATATTAAATGAATAAATTCATTTAAACACGGTAAAATAAAAAACAATCATTATATAAAAAATTGTTGTTTAAAAATTGTTAAAAATTCCATTAAAAAATCTATTTTCTTTTGTTTTGCGTAAACATAATTTGATGTTTTGTGTGACATTGTAAACAACATTGCGTTTGTTTTTGTTTCAAAATTACGTGGGAAAATATTTACATTTTTGTTGACTAAATGAAATTAATATAAAAATAAAAATCATTATTTTTTTTTTTTACTGAAATTAGAAATATAAAAAATATTACGCTCTCGGTTCAGAAATTTTCGAAGAATATTTTAAAATGTAGACATTTAATTTTAGAGGAAACTGTTACATTAATGCCACACGAATTACAGACACTTGATTTCCTGCATAAAATATTTAGCGAAAAAAATATTCACATTTTTTTGTTGACCAAATGAATTTTTAAGACGTCGGAATAAAAATTAAATATAAAGGCTCATTTTTGTTTTAATAAAAAATATTTTAGTCGCGTTTGACACGTGTGATTTGATTTCTGTGACGTAATTTTGCAACCATCTTAGATCTTAGATGTTCTACGGAGCAAATGTAAACAATCGGCTCCATTGGCCAAAAAGTGCGAAAGGGAAAATTGATTAACTTAAACTCGAAAAGTATATGTCGACCTGTCTTCTCTGTAGATATGTGTCCCTAGAAAGTTTGAATGTCGTTGCTTAAAAAATGTAGGTGTGCATAGGAAACAGTCACACAGAGACTCACAGATTGCCTTTTATATATATATAGATCCTATCGTTTCTGATGCAGTCGAGGCTAAAGTTGTGCTTTTTCTAAGTTGTTTCTGTTTGAAGTCCTAAGAGTTTTATTTGCATTGTTTTATTAATTCGGTTAAGCTTGCTCGGCCGCTCATGAGTATCACGTCAAGCATCACGGTCCTACATCATGGCTGGAATGTCATTAGGGCACCATTCTGTGTCATAACATAGTTGGCAAGTGTAGGTAGAATTTGGATGACTAACCTGTCTTGCTCCATGTGTTATATATTCTCTGTCCGCGGTGTCTAATTTCGCCCTGGATTATATTTAGATTGAACAAATATTGTTTGATGAAAAGATGCAAACTAGCTGTTGTCACGTGGCCCGATCACGTGACCGGGTTCACTTATATATAGAAAGAGTGAAACCTACGTGTTAATTGCTAACGCAACCACTCATATTGTTGCAATCTACTACGGACTATTATATTGTATCTACCGAATAAGATCTTATTTTATCATCTGTGTATTGTTTACCACCTCGACGATACAACACTAGCAAAACAAAATAAGAAAATAAATATTGTTTTGAAAAGTCAAGAATGCGGACGACGGATGACAAGCGACATTGTGTTAAGACAGCTATTCTCTAGAACAGGAAATATAAAAATAAAAATGTATTTACATTAAAAAATAAATACTATTTTTATAAAATGAAGAATATAAGACCAGCTTTGCATGAAAGGAATATGGGGCGTTTTGATAAACAGCCGTATTCAAGGTCAGAGAATATAAACCATTGAACGCAGTGGCCGAAACGATAATAATAATTCGAGATTATAAACAATGCGCCTGGGTAAAAACGATGACACATTCGGCCTATTTAAGGGACAGATGAGAGAACGCAGAAAGAGAAGACGAACCCAGCGATCAAGTCCCGCGTGCGTATCTACCTCTGACCACTTCTCAACAGACAACGGGCGCCGAAGATATACGTGTTGGTTGTTATCGTTTGTCTGTCAATGCGTTTTTGTTCCAGCAGTAGCAGTGTATAACAAACACGACAGTAGTGTATAGCAAATTCGACAGTGATATATATCAAACCCGATAGTGGTATATACCAAATACGACAGTGGTATATACCAAACTCGACCGTGGTATATAACACATGGCTAGGTAGTCAAAGAAATTGACCACTCACAAGATGTTGTTTGACTCGCCAGCAAAACTCATCATGGATTGACTAAGTTGGTATGGAATCTCTCAGGCAAATATATACCAGTGGAATTTTATCATTCGGTCAGCCTTGCTAGGACATGCATGAATCTACCACGCCAGCCATCAAAATCGGAGGGCCATTAGGGTAACATAGCTGGTCAACGTAGGTAGTATCTGGGTGACAATCCTCTCTTGCTCCACGGCTATAGATCACACGCAAATTCTTTCTTGCTTGCCAAAAGTGTCCTGCAAAGTGCATTCTGCATCATGGATTAGCCAAGTATGTGATTTGCCATTCATTTCCCTAACAATATTATTTTTATTCGGTGGATCTAGCTCGGACATTCATGTGTCGATCTCACCAGTAATCAGGGGCTTGCATAAAACTCGAAACGTCATTAGTGTGGCATTTTGTGTCATAACTCAGCTGGTCAAAGTAAGTAGTTACTGGGTGCCATAGCTTGGTGTTCAGAACTCTTGACCCCACCTAAATTCTTGTTTGTTCGCAACAGTGCATTCCAGATCATGGATTGACGAAGCAGATATGGAATTTGCCATGTAAATCTCTTTTTCTTCTATGCGCCCTGTCTCTTTAGGACGTAGGCGATCATGGCTTTCCACGTCTCCCTAACTCTGGTGGCTCTTAGCACACCTTCTCCTGTTACACCACCCAAACCCAGCTCTGCCATCCACTAGCTCAAGCCCATAAATCTAGAATAAAAATATATAGAAACTAACATGGCCACAAAATGAGGGATCAGTTTATATATTGATTATAATATGAATTCGATCCCCCACTTTATATCCACATTATAATTTCTCATAAACAGTTGGCATATATCTTCTTCTTCAATGTGCCCTGTCCCTTCAAAACTTAGGCGATCATGGCTTTCCACATCTCCCTATCCCTGGTGGCTCTTAGCACGCTTTCTCCTGTTACACCATGCAACCCTCGTTCCATCATCCACCTGATTAGGTCCTTCAAATATGTTATCCGTTGCTTTCCCCTGTCTCTCCTTCCCTGTATCTGGCCTGTTAGTATCAGTTTCTCCAAGCCCTCCTTCCTCATTGCATGTCTCAGGAATTTCAGTTGTCTCTTCCTGATGTTCAATATTAATTTCCTTTTCGTTTCCATTCTTTCCAACACCTCATCATTGCTTACATGCTCGGTCCACGATATCGGCAGCATCCTTCTGTAGAACTACATTTCAACTGCATCAAGTTTTCCCTTTATCTTTGATGATATTATCCAGCATTCACTGCCATATTGAAGTACAGATAACACATAACAATCCAGTATTCTCTTCCTTGTTTCGAGTGAAATTGTCCTGTTTCTTAATACTTTACGCAACTTCTGGAATGCTTCCTTCGCCATGCCAATTCGCCTTTGAATGTCTGTGTCGTACTTTCCGTCTTCTGTTATAACACTTCCCAGGTATTTAGGTATTTAAATCTATGTAAATATCTACCAGAGTTATTATTCGGTTGATCTAGCTCAGACAATCATGAGTCGATTACGCTAACCATCGGAAGGTCATTAAGGTGGCATTCTATGTCATAACATTGCTGATCAATGTAAATGGTTGCTGGGTGAGCAACATATATTGCGCCTTGACTAGGTGTCCAGAGCAATAGATCACTCGGAATTGCTCCATCAAAGACAGAAGGTCATTACCGTAGCATTCTATGTCATTACTAGCATTATAGCTCGCGTTGCAGGTGCAGAAATTTAAATTCTTGTTCGAACAGAGGGTGAAAAGTGCAACACTGAGATTCGAAGGCGCATTAAAGATGTATTTCAAAAGTTGAACAGATTATTGAGATAAATAAAAATTTCGTTGAAAACAAAGAAAAACTACTGAACTGTTGTGATACTAGCGTTGCTCGGGTGTAATGAAAGCTTTAAAACTAATCCATGGTCCTGGAGCTCAGACTCTTTGGACGTTGGCATGAAAGACTAAAAAGCAATAGTTGTTTCCAGTTAAAGCGAAACCGTAGACTGAAAGAAAAATGAATGGATGGAAGTCAAATTTTGATTTCCTGGTATCGATATCAAATAGGTTTTTTTCATAGTAAACTGAATTTTAAAGGCTAAATAAGTCCTCTGAGTAAATGGTATCATGGCTGAGACTAAGAACTACAATTATACCTACTTAGAGCCAAACCCGAAGCAAAAGCTAAATAAAAGCGCTGAAAAAATACAGATATACAGGCAGATAAACAGATACACACACAAACATCTTGCCTTATATATATATATATATATATATATATATATATATATATATATATATATATATATATATATATATATATTATCGATTTTCTGCACTAGTGTAAGAACTGCAACCTTGAAACTTCTGAATAGCGTTTCTTATGTCTTTGTCTGAGTGCATCAAATTTGATTAAAATCGGACCACTCCTTCTATAACCCGATTTTTTCGATTATCGATTTTCGATATTTATCTGGGGTATTTCGACACAAAACTGAGCTAAGAACACTCGCAGACGCTTAGAGTACAACTGTGTAAATTTTCAAGAAAATCCGTTCAACCGTTTCGGAGTCTATTGGTAACGGATACACACACACACACACACACACACGCAGAGGCACACACACACACACACACAGACAAAGTTCCATTTATAAATAAGTTTAGATATGGTTCATCGATGTAGGTTGTCGCTAAGCGACTGACCCGTTTTGCTCCATTGCTAGGTGTTCAGAATAATAGATCAGTTGCAAGTTCTTATTTTGCCCACAAACAGTGTCTTGCAAAGTGCATTCTATATTCGCATAAGGTTGTAGAAATATCAGTGATGGGTCCATAGAGTTGGATGTTCTCCCCAGGTTAAGTGCAGCTCTCAGCATCCGAGTGTAGGTCCCACTCTAAGGTTCGAGTCCATGTCCAAGCAGTTACAACATGCATTAACACCGCCTCTATATTGACACCATACATTAAAACTGCCTCTAAAATCATTTAAGGTTGACTGGTAGTTCAGATTTTCAGGTTTCGGCCATTTTATTCAAAACGACCCAGGATTTAGCTATGCGAATTTTTACATCCCTTGCAGTAGAATTAGTTATGTATGTGAATGTGCGCTGTGGTGCAGTGGATATCGACTTCGAATGAGTAGTCGGGGATCCGAGTTCGAATTCTAATTGAATTCCTTGCATTCACTTACACGCAAATACCCTTGGGAATATGGGTCAAATAGCAGGACAGAGTGGGTTCTATAGCCTTGTTCGGCAACCAGTCTACCGCAATAAGCAATGGCAACCTACTGCGGGATAGTCTTCTACCCAGTCAGTTATGTCTCTTTCGAGACATGATCGCCCAAAGCGTGTATCACGTATGGCACTTAACTGACTGAATGAAGATAATAGTTGGAAACATAAGTAAAGCTTCAACTGGGGATAAAGTGGAGGATCGGTTGTCTATTTTTAAGAAGTAATAAACTGATCCCCCACTAATTACTAATTATTAATACAATACATCACTTCCCTCTCTAGCTATGAGTCAAATTATAAGACAGATTGGGTTCTATAGCCTTGGCTGGCAACCAGTCTACCGCAGAAATTAATGGCAACCTACAGCAGGATAATCTTCTGTTCAGTCAGTCATGTCTCTTTCGAGACATGATCGCCGAAAGCGTGTATCACGTATGGCATTTTACTGACTGAATGAAGATAATAGTTGAAAACATAAGTAAAGCTTCTACTTGACATAAAGTGGGGGATCAGTTTTCTATTGTTATGAAGTAATAAACTGATCCCCCACTTATTACTAATTATTAATACAATCCGTCTCTTCTCACTTCAGCTATAGTTTAAATAGCAGGATAGGAACTCTTCTGCCCAGTCAGTCATGTCCCTTTCTAAACATGATCGCCCAAGCGTATATCACGTATGGCACTTAACTGACTGAGTTATGTAAAAGTTTTCACAGATTTTATATGCATACTTCAGCACGTCTTTTCAAGACGTGCCATTGCATCAGAAGTTGTCTATTGATCATTGAACCCCAAACAAGATGGCGGTATTTGATGCTACTTTCTCTAGCATGATGTTTTTTTCGGAGATCAGTGAGCATTATCATTTTTTATAACCGTTTCACCCCAAGCAAGGTAGTTCTGCCACTGGTGCGCATGGGGTTATTTCAGAGGAGTCAGTCAGTCAGTTAAGTGCCATACGTGATACACGCATGGGCGATCATGTCTCGACAGAGACATGACTGACTGGGCAGAAGATTATCCCGCAGTAGGTTGCCATTGCTTTCTGCGGTAGACTGGTTGCCGACCATGGCTACAGAACCCAATCTGTCCTGTTATTTGACCCATAACTGGAACGAATAGACGGATTAATACCTTTCTCAAGGGTATTTGCGCGTAAGTGAATGCAATGAATTCAGCTGGGATTCGAACTCGGCTCCCCGATTTGAGAGGAGAGTGAAAAGAAAAGGGAATAAAACACACGTGTGTCAGAGAAAGAATAAGGGAAAATTGGGAATACTAGAGCGTTACGTGAGAGTAGAGCGAGAAGGAAGAATAACAAGATAAGGGGGGTGGCGGGGAAAGGATAAGAGAGAGATGAGAATCAAGGAGATAAAAGATGGCAATTAACGTTGCACTTAAATTTTTCGAGATTTTAGCTATCAGGTAATCAAGTTTACGGAAGAGAGTTCCACGGGCGGGAATTGCGAGAAAAGAAACTGTGAAGTAGAAGTGACGATTACATTTGACTGTTTTGACTGTTAAAGGATGGAACCTTCGAAGCAATATCAACAAAAATAAAGGGAGAACTTGATGCAGTTGAAATGTAGTTCTACAGAAGGATGCTGCAGATATCGTGGATCGAACATGTGAGCAATGACGAGGTTTTGGAAAGAATGGAAACGAAAAGGAAATTAATACTGAGCATCAGGAAGAGACAACTGAAATTCCTGAGACATGCAATGAGGAAGGAGGGCTTGGAGAACTTGATACTAACAGGCCAGATACTGGGAAGGAGAGACAGGGGAAAGCAACGGATAACATATTTGAAGGACCTAATCAGGTGGATGATGGAACAAGGATTGCATGGTGTAACAGGAGAAGGCGTGCTAAGAGCCACCAGGGATAGGGAGACGTAGAAAGCCATAATCGCCTAAGTTTTGAAAGGACAGGGCACATTGAAGAAGAAGATATATGCCAACTGTTTATGAGAAATTATAATGTGGATATAAAGTGGGGGATCAAATCTATATTATAATCAATATATAAACTGATCCCTCATTTCTTGGCCATGCTAGTTTCTATATATTTTTATTCTAGCTTTATGGGCTTGAGCTAGTGGATGGCAGAGCTGGATTTGGGTGGTCTAACAGGAGAAAGCGTGCTAAGAGCCACCAGGGATAGGGAGACGTAGAAAGCCATGATCGCCTAAGTTTTGAAAGGACAACGCACATAGAAGAAGAAGAAGATTATTTTCTTTGTTTCCAACGAATTTTTCCTGTTTTTTAATACTCTACTTTTGAAATATATTCTTGGCCATGCCAATACGCCTTAGGGTGGGCATTACCATACTGTTAAAACATTAAGCTATTATCATTAAGTTATAATTTGGAACATTCCACCGAACTTTCAAGAATTTAACTGTAAAGATGAACGATAATCTCGTTGAAACTTAGTGTGCGTTGTTGATGATTCGGAAAATTAAGCTTTTCTTAAAAAACACTTTATTGATTATTTACAATAGGCTTTTTTTAAAAAGACATGCAGCTAAAATGCATCGATGATAATTTCTCGACAGATGGAAAGAAAGAAATGAAAAGAAAAGTATAAGGATAATAAAAGAAAGAAAAAGTGAGAATGAAAAAGAAACGAGTGATAAAAAAGAAAGAAAAATAAGTTAAAAAGTGAAAGAAAAAACTAATGATTATAGAAGGTGGAAAAAACAGAATAAGTAAAGACTAATTCACAACAGAAGAAAGAAAGAAACAAAGAAACAAAGAAACAAAGAAACAAAGAAACAAAGAAAGAAACAAAGAAAGAAAGAAAGTTATAGCCAATGGTGCTCAACCAGAGCGGAAGAAAGAAAGAAACAAACAAACAAACAAACAAACAAACAAACAAAGAAACAAAGAAAGAAACAAAGAAAGAAAGTTATAGCCAATGGTGCTCAACCAGAACGGAAGAAAGAAAGAAAGAAAGAAAGAAAGAAAGAAAGAAAGAAAGTTATAGCCAATGGTGCTCAACCAGAGCGGAAGAAAGAAAGAAAAAAAGAAACAAAGAAAGAAACAAAGAAACAAAGAAACAAAGAAACAAAGAAACAAAGAAAGAAAGAAACAAAGAAAGCAAAGAAACAAAGAAAGAAAGTTATAGCCAATGGTGCTCAACCAGAGCGGAAGAAAGAAACAAAGAAACAAAGAAACAAAGAAAGAAACAAAGAAAGAAACAAAGAAAGAAAGTTATAGCCAATGGTGCTCAACCAGAGCGGAAGAAAGAAAGAAAGAAAGAAAGAAACAAAGAAAGAAACAAAGAAACAAAGAAAGAAAGAAACAAACAAAAAAAGAAAGTTATAGCCAATGGTGCTCAACCAGAACGGAAGAAAGAAAGAAAGAAAGAAAGAAAGAAAGAAATGATTATAGAAGGGAAAACAAAAAACACAAAAAGTAAGGAACAATTGATGAAAGAAAGAAAGAAAGAAAGAAAGAAACGAACAAACAAACGAAGGAAAGAAGAAAAGGAAGAAATAACGTTATAGCCAATCGTGCTCAACAAGAAAGAAAGAAAGAAAGAAAGAAAGAAAGTAATGATTATAGAAGGGAAAGTGTAAGACAGAAAAAGTAAAGAACAATTGACAAAAGAAAGAAAGAAAGTAAAAAAAAAGAGGGAAAGACACGAAGGAAGAAAAATTGACAATTATAGAAGGAAAACTGTAAGATAGAAAAAGGAACGAACAGTTGATAAAAAAAAAGAAAGATTTGAAACTGTGATAAAAGAACATACAAAGAAAAATAAAAGAAAAATGATAAAAAAGTAAAAGAATGAAAAATAGACAAAATAAAACGAAAGAAAGAAAGCGTTGTTGTTTTTAGGAGATGAATGAACTGGTTTGTGTTGTTAAAGCCTAATACTAGCATTTTCCGGGGAATCGATTTTTTGACTGATTGATCTAAAAACCTTGAGAAGCAAATGACGTACGAACAGATTGTGTGGAGGTGTTTTCTCAAAATTCAATTGCGACTAACAAAGAAAAAATAAATACTGAATGAATAAAATTGACAGAAAGAAGATTGGGGAAAAAAAGAAGATTAAAGGGAGAGATTAATGTAAAAAAATAGACAGAAATATAAATAAACGTATGCAGGGATTTGATGAAAACTAAAAAAAAAAGAGTGAAGGAAATAATAAGATTAATGAAAAGGAAGACAGAAAATAAAAAGAGAGAAAGAAACAAGTATGCAAAAAAAGAGATAAAGAAAGTAAGAAATTTGTGAAGGACTGAAAACGAAAAAAAAGAAAAAAAGAAAGAAAGAAAGAAAGGAAGGAAGGAAGGAAGGAAGGAAGGATCGCATAAAACGCTAAAATTCAAAAATAAATAAAGGAGAAAGTAATGAAAGAAAGAACAATTAATGAAGAATGAAGAAAAAATAACTGGTCGAAAATGACGAATGAAGAATGAAGAAAAAATAACTGGTCGAAAATGACGAATGAAGAATGAAGAAAAAATAACTGGTCGAAAATGACGAATGAAGAATGAAGAAAAAATAACTGGTCAAAAATGCAAGAATTTTTTTAAAAATAAAGAAAAAAGAAGGGAAAAGTGATGAAAGAAAGGAAAATGAATGACAAATGAAGAAAAAGAAAGAAAAAATTATCGAAAAAAGACAAGAATTTAGAAAGAAAGTGATTGAAGAAAGAAAAATTGAATGAAAAATACAAAATGTAACAAATGCAGAAATTATATAAAAAACGCAAGAATTTAGAAAGGAAGAAAAATGAATAAAGAAAGAAAAGAAAAATGATGAAAAAAGAACAATGAAGAATGAAGAAAATAAAAAACAGATAATGAAAAATGAATGAGAAATTCATTCAAAATTAAAACAATAAAGAAAGAAACCAAAAAAAAAAGAGAAAGAAACCAAAAAAAAAGAGAAAGAAAGAAAGAAAGAAAGAAAGAAAGAAAGAAAGAATATGATGACTAAGAAAAAAGGAAAGGTCATTAATGATATATACAAAATACAGAAGAACAGAAAATATGGCTTACGAAAGAAAAGAAAAAAAAAGAAAAAAAAGAAAGAAATGAAAAATATTAAACCAAAGGAAAAATTATGAAAAAAAAATTAGTAAAATAGAAAAAAAAATACGTTTATTTCTCCACAAAACCCAGAAAGGAAATAAATACAATCTTTTTAATATATTCTAATTTTTCTGAGCACAGCTTACAGATGGAACAATACCAAAAATATGGGGTACTCAGTGAGGAACGAACTCACTAGTTAATTTCAAAGTTTTAGCAAGACAAGCTTGCTAACCATTGCAGCATCTGCAGGGGTCCTTTTGTGCGATTACTTTGTGTTTATAACACGCTAAAAATCTGTTTTCCTCCACCGAGTGCCTATAGCTTAGAAATAGAATCGCCGACTGATGTATCTGGTTTCAATTCTGGCTAGAAGCCATCGAATGTCTAACACCGAACTGAAGAGCTGCGAAACAGGACGATGAATATATATATATTCGGAACTTTCCCTAATATATATATATATATATATATATATATTAGGGAAAATTCCGAATGTTAACGAAATAGAATTAACACACGACATATTTATTGATTTAAACATTATGTTTAATTGATACTCGTATTTGGGAGCCGAGTTCGAATTCCAGTTGAATTCATTGCATTCACTTACGCGCAAATACCCTTGGGAAAGGTACTAATCCGGCTCTTCCCTCTAGTTATGGGTTAAATAACAGGACAGATTAGGTCATATAGCCTTCGCTGGCAACCAGTCTACCTCAGAAAGCAATGGCAACCTACTGCAGGATAATCTTCTGCCCAGTCAGTCATGTCTCTTTCGAGACATGATCGCCTAAGCGTGTTTCACGTATGGCACTTTACTGATTTGAGTAGATATTCTATTTTTTAATCAAACAGTATATTTATATATTTATTTCTACCTGCTTGAGTAACTTAAACAGGTTCGAATCCTGCCGAATAGCATGCATTTTCGTAACAAACTTTCTCGTAAATAATCAACCCGGTAAAAATAAACATATAAATGTACTGTTTGATTAAACACAGAATATCTACTCAAATACGAGTATCGATTAAACATAATGTTTAATCAAATAGATTTTATATATATATATATATATATATATATATATATATAGATAGATAGATAGATAGATAGTGTTGAGTTGTAATAGATTTTGGCGCCAAAACTGTTGTTTTTTCAGTCATTTTACTGATTACAGGTATTATATATACTTTCCTTTCTTTGTTTAAACGTTATTTTTAATGGATATTTTAAAAAATGCTGGGTTTTTGGCTTTTTTTTGTTTTTTGTATTTTATTAAACAGCACATTTTTTCGTCTATATTTTTTAGATGAGATAGTATTTACAGTATTTACATTATTCGGACTGTTGTCCTCTTTGTTTCGGCTGATGTGCGCTTCGGCCTTCTTCTTTCTTCTTCTTCTTCCCTTTTCGTTTACGCTTTAAGATACTTACCCTTTCTTTGTAACGCTCTCTCTCTCTCTCTCTCTCTCTCTCTCTCTCTCTCACACACACACACACACACACACACCTAACCCACTTTCTTCACGTTTCAAATCTACGGGTCGGCAATCCAGCTGTCAGACTGAATGTATCTTCGAACTTTTGTTGACACCCGCCGCAACGCGTATCCTCTGATTATATGTTGCGTATATATATGCTTATGTATGAATATGTGTGTGTGTTCGCCGAACTGATGTATTTTTTCTTAAATTTTATCTTTTAAGAGAGCGACTATTATTTTTATTCGTTTTTTTTAAGTCTTTGTGAATCTCATTCGTGTAAAATAGAAAGCTGATAATGGTTCGACTGAAATAGGCCTAAACTTCCGATTTACCATGAAATAACGTGTCTGCCTTAATTTTTCTTATATTTGCTTTATTTAGAGCTCTCTTAGAGAGTTATCCTACCACTGTATGTACAGGATACTTCTTTGGATTCTTCTATATAATATGCTGATACATATATATATATATATATATATATATATATATATATATATATATATATAAAGAGACAACGTGTCTGACGTTGAAATACCAAGTCTGGATCGATTATTTTACAGATCCGCCTTTGGATTTTCTCAAGAACCTCGAGATAAATAGCAGGATCATCCGACCAGATATGGCATCAGTATTCCTTTCATTAAGAGTGCTGGATTGCTATATAATATCTGTCCTTCTGTATGGAAGTGATCGTCCAAATCTCATCAAAGATGAAGGACCGGCTTGAGGCATCAGAAATGTGGTTTTACAGAAGGATGCTGAGGATACCATGGACAGAGTACGTGTGCAATGATGAGGTGTTGGAAAGGATGCAAACGAGAAGAAAACTGATAATAAATATCAGGAAGAGACAAATGATATTCTTGGAATACGTAATGAGGAAGGAGGGCCTGGAGAACTTGATACTCACAGGTCGGATAAATGGAAGGAGAGACAGGAGAAAGCAGCGCGAGATGTACTTGTTAGGTTTGAGCAAATGGTTGACGGAGCGGGGCTTGGAAGACATACCAAGAGAAAAATTATTGAGAGTGACAAGAGACAGAACCAAGTGGAAGTCTCTGATCGCCTACGTGCTGAAGGGACACGGTACACGAAGAAGAAGAATTCCGTCTAAAATCTTGTTTTTTTTTATTATTATTTTTAACTGACTGACTGAATATAATAGTTGGAAACGTAAGTAAAACTTCTAGTGGGCATAAAGTGGGGGATCGTTTTTCTATTGTTATGAAGTAATAAACTGATCCCCCGATAATTACTAATTATTAATACAATCAGTCTCTTCTCTTTTCAGTTATAGTTTAAGTAGCAGGATAGAAAATCTTCTGCGCAGTCAGTCATGTCTCTTTCGAGACATGATCGCCCAAGCGTGTTTCATGTATGACACCTAATGGGAAGAACACGTATGCAATGATGAGGTGTTGGAAAGGATGCAATCGAAAAGAAAACTGATAATAAATATCAGGAAGAGACAAATGAGGTTCCTGGGACACGTAATGAGGAAGGGGGGTCTGGAGAACTTGATACTCACAGGTCGGATAAATGGAAGGAGAGACAGGGGAAAGCAGCGCGAGACGTACTTGTTAGGTCTGAGCAAATGGTTGACGGAGCGGGGATTAGAAGAGATACCATGAGAAAAATTATTAAGAGTGACAAGTCCATGACCGCCCACGTCCTGAAGAGACACGGCACATGACGAAGAAGTATTAAATAATAATTGAATTGCTAATTTCACTTTTTAGACTTATGATCCACATCCCGTCGAAACACCTGTTCCGTGTACGATCACCGCAGTTAAGCAACGTAGAGCCTGGTCAATACCTCGATAGGTGACGCCTTTGGAATACCAGATGCTGTAATCTTGGATGTGTGAGTGGTGTAATGGATAATGGCTTTAAATTGTTAATCGTACATCTCATTTTCAATTTCTACTGGGTTCGTTATATTCACTTATATGCAAATATCCTTGAGAAAAGCATGAATCTACTTCCTCCCTGGAGTTATGGGCTAATTTTTAGAACCTTTTTTTAATAATCATATCACTCTAAGCAAGGCAGTTTACTGCCACTGGTGCGCACGGGGTTACATAGAAGAAAAGTTATGAAAAAGAGTGACAGGTTATATGGGGTGTCAGGAAGTGGGTAAGAGAAGGATGAGAATACTGATGAGAGTAGAGTGAACGGAGCGAGAGGATGCAAGTTAGTAAGATAGGAGATGACTATTGACTTTACATTTAAATTCTTGGAGATTGTAGCTGTCTGGGGAACGCAAATAAATGGAAGGGAATTCCACAGGCGGGAAGTGCGAGAAATGAAGCTGAGGGAGTAGAATTTGAGTTTACATTTTATTGGTTTCACAATAAAAGGGTGGGACCTAGTTCTGATCTTGTGGCTAGAGTAAATTCATATATAGGGGGCACCAGTGAGCTAAGTTTATCGGAGCAGAAGCCGTGAAAGTATTTGTAGAAAAGACACAAGAAAGCGAAATTGCGCCGGTGAGAAAGTGACAGTATCCGATCTACCAAGTCGGGATCGATCACATAACAGATTCTCCGTTGGATTTTGTCAAGGACCCCTAAATGGATAGTAGGAGCACCCGACCAGATATGATAGCAGTATTCAATGCACCGGCAGATGGTCGTTTTGTATATATGCCGGATGGTTTCAAACAGGAAAAACTTTTTCACCTAAAAAAAAAGGACTGACCGTTTTAGCAGCAGATTTAGCTATGGATTCTATATAATGATTCCACTTGAGGTCTGTTGTGAGAGTTAAGCTGAGAAGGCGCGGAGTTTTGTTTTCAGTGAGACTAACCCTGATCCATGCTAATGTGGCTGAGAGCGATTGTCTGATGATTAATAGATAGCAGCTTCGTTTTGGAAGCATTAAAATTCACAAACCATTTCTTACCCCAATCCACCACTGATTGGAGGTCCTTTTCAAGCTCGGCTGCGAGGTTTGCTTCGTCAGCCTCAGCAGATATTTGCTTATCCCTAGGTTTGTTTGATTGATTAATTAGTTCTTTTTGTACAGCTTATCAAGCTGTTACCGTTTATTCATAACCAGAAAAAAACATTTTAAAATTGTTAGAATTGTTTTAAAGATAATAAGGATTTACTGATACAAACAATACGGTTTACTCTCGCCTCGAGCAAAAATCTGCAGAAGCTGTCTAAGCAAACCTCGTTGCCGAGCTTGAAAAGGACCTCCAGTCCGTGATGGACTGGGGTAAGAAATGTCTCGTGAACTCATTTTAACCTTCTACAGAAGCTGGCAAGAGAAAGCTAGAAGAAAGGACTAAGCATAAACTTCAAGAAAACTGAATATATGGTCAGGAGCAAAAAGAAAATCCCAAAATGCCGACTAAAGGTCGAATAAACTAAAATAAATGAAGTAACGATCTCCCAGATGTAATAAGATCCCAAGTAGGCATATACGCTGACGACACTACAGTTTACTCTCGTCTCGATCAAAAATCTGCAGAAGCCGTCTAAGCAAACCTCATTGATCGAGGCGAGAGTAAACTGTAGTGTCGTCAGCGTATATGCCCACTTGGGATCTTATTACATCTGGGAGATCGTTACTTTTTTCGACCTTTAGTCGGCATTTTGGGATTTTCATTTTGCTCCTGACCATATATTCAGTTTTCTTGAAGTTTATGCTTAGTCCTTTCTTCTAGCTTTCTCTTGCCAGCTTCTGTAGAAGGTTAAAATGAGTTCACAAGACATTTCTTACCCCAGTCCATCACGGACTGGAGGTCCTTTTCAAGCTCGGCAACGAGGTTTGCTTAGACAGCCTCGGCAGATTTTTGCTCGAGGCGAGAGTAAACCGTATTGTTTGTATCAGTAAATCCTTATTATCTTTAAAACAATTCCAACAATTTTAAAATGTTTTTTCTGGTTTTGAATAAACAGTAACAGCTTGATAAGCTGTACAAAAAGAACTAATTAATCAATCAAACGAACCTAGGGATAAGTAAAACTGTCATTTTAAGATACTTAGTTTCTTCTGTCTTTTGCTAAAATAAATGAAACAAGGTTAAAGATTAATTTCTTCGGATAAAGTTTATATCAAGAAGACAAGCTTACCACAACATTTGAACCAGTCAGGCTAACCAGTTTTTTTAAGAATTAAAAAAATGCGAGGAAAATGAGAAAAACATTGATATAATTTTCTCTCCAATTCTCTGGTCTTCAAGAACAATTTAATTCATTAAAGAAATCGCAGTTTACTAAGAATCTCACCAGATTTAAATCAGTTGGCACCAACCCAATCAATTATCATTATCTTCATTCAGTCAGTTAAGTGCCATACGTGATACACGCTCGGACGATCATGTCTCGAAAGAGACATGACTGACTGGGCAGAAGATTATCCCGCAGTAGGTTGCTATTGCTTTCTGCGGTAGACTGGTTGCCAGCGAAGGCTATAGAAACCCGATCCTCTTATTTAACTCATAACTGGAGGAAGAAGAGATTTATTATACTGTTAAATAGTAATTAGTAGGGGATCAGTTTATTACTTCTTAAAAATAGAAAACCGATCCCCCACTTTATGCCCAGTAGAAGCTTTACTTATGTTTCCAACTATTATCTTCATTCAGTCAGTTAAGTGCCATACGTGAAACACGCTCGGACGATCATGTCTCGAAACAGACATGACTGACTGGAAAGAAGATTTTCTATCCTGCTATTTAAACTATAGCTGAAGGGAGAAGAAACGGATTGTATTGATAATTAGTAGCTTTGGGGGGATTAGTTTATTACTTCATAACAATAGAAAACCGATCCCCCACTTAATGCCCAGTAGAAGATTTACTTATGTTTCCAACTATTGTCTTCATTCAGTCAGTTAAGTACCATACGTGATAAACGGTTTGAGCGATCATATCTCGAAAGAGACATGACTGAATGGGCAGAAGATTTTCTATCCTGCTGTTTAAACTATAGCTGAAGGGAGAAGAGACGGATCGAATTAATAATTGTTATTTAGTGGGGGATCAGTTTATTACTTCATAGCAAACTGATCAGAAACAAATCAGTAGAACCAGATGGCTTTATAATAGAGATTCTGACAGCTTTAGACGAATTTGGCGTACACAAGATTACAGTAATAATAAATGAAATATAACAGTGGCGATATACCGGAAGGCCTAAGCAGATCAATTTTTATAGCACTGCTTAAGAAGCCAGACGCAAAGTAAAAAGTGAACTCCTTAGAACAATCAGCTTCATGAGCCACATAACAAAACTCGTCTTCTGGATTCTGATGAACATGGCGCGCACAAGAATAGGACAAGAACAGTGTGGGTTCGTCAAAAACACCGACACAAGGAACGCGATATTCATTCTCCGAATGTATACCTGTGTTTTGTAGACTACGCAAAGGCGTTCGACAAAGTACACCACAAAGGCTTGTTAGAGATGCTCGACAACCTCGACATATCTGGGACACTAGAGTTATCAAGAATTTATACTGTCACCAAACTGTCTGCATACAAACAGGAACTTAATTCAGCCCATGTACGAAAATAGAACTGGATGTAAGACAAGGATGTGTCTTCTTACCGGATCTATTCAACATGTACAGTGAAAAAAATTTTGAGAGAGTTAGAAGTTCTCCCAGGATTCGTCACTGACGGCCACAATCTGAAAAATATAAGATACGCAGATGATACAGTGCTGATAGCAGACGCGGCAAAGAAATTACAAGACCTCCTACAGAAGGTAGCAAGAAAGGGCTAAGCACAAATTTCAAGAAACCAAATGCATGGTCATCAGCAAAAAAAATATCCACAAAATGTCATTTGGATATCATGGGAGACTAAAACCAAAGCGACACAGAAGTTTAAATACCTAGAAAGCATTTTGACTGAGGATGAAAATTACGACACTGAGATCCGAAGGCAGATTGGCATAGTCAAAGACGCATTTCAAAGGCTAAGAAGAATATTGAGACAGGAAGATTTCGTTTGAGACAAAGAAAAGAGCACTAAACTGTTATGGGACATCTGCCCTCCTGATGAGAGGGAAGTAGACGGAGAAAGAAGCATGATAGGGAGGATGCGAGTTAGTGAGATAGGAGATGACTATTGACTTTACATTTAAATTCTTGGAGATTGTAGCTGTCGGGGAAGCAAGTAACCGGAAGGGAATTCCACAAGCAGGAAGTACGAGAAAAGAAACTGGTGGAGTAGAATTTGCGTTTACATTTTATTGGTTTCACAGTAAAAGGGTGGGACCTAGTTACTAATCTTGTGGCTCGAGTAAATTCATATTTAGGGAGAACCAATTAGCTAAGTTCATCTGAGCAGAAGCTGTGAAAGTATTTGTAAAAGCGACACAGGAAAGCCACGTGACTGTATCTGAGCTGCCAAGTCATTATAAATTGATTTCTGCTATGGTCGCACTACCTACCAAATCTTACATCTCTAGCGTTACATAGACAAATTTCTCCTTAGTGTGTGGGCTGTATTTAACAAAACAATTTTTGTATATCTCTTCAGCTATGGTTTCCAAGGATTCTTTCAATGTGGTTTTTTTTTTTTTTTCCATTTTTTATCCTTCCAAGTGCGCCCACTATCACTGGTATGGTATTTGTTTTCAATTTCCACATTTTTTTCTATTTTAATTTTCAGGTCTTTATATTTTGACAGTTTTTTAAATTCCTTGGTTGCTATGTTACAATTCTCTGGACAAGCCATATCAATTAATAAGCAAGTTTTTTTTCTTTTTGGTTTTTAACAATAATGTCCGGCCTATTTGCTTCAATTTTTCTGTCTGTGTAGATGGTGTAATCCCATAGAATGGTGACATTTTCTATTTCTGCAACCGGTGCTGGGTGATGTTTATACCAGTGTTTGTTGACATATTTTCCATAGTGTTTGCACATTGTCCAATGTAAATATTGCCCCAATCTATCGTGATGATTTTTATATTCATTTGGGACAGAACATCCTGAGATTAGATGGTCTATTGTTTCTTGGTATTTATCGCAGAACCTGCATTTTGGATCCACATTATTATGTCTAATATTTGCCTGGAAGTTCCTAATGAAAAGACGTTGGTCTTGCGCTGTAAGAATAAAGCCTTCAGTCTCAGACTTTAATCCAGATGCAAGTAACCATCAATGAGAATTAACTTATCAACATTGGGTTTATTAGCAGGTTCTGGATATTGACCATGCAGAGGTTTGTCTTGCCAGCGTTGTTTCATCTGTTCAAGAACTTTATCCTTGGCTTTCTTTTTCATATTTTTTGCCGGAATAGTTATTATTATTATTATTATTGTTGTTGTTGTTGTTGTTGTTGTTGTTGATGTAGTCATCTATGCAGATGACACCACCATCTACTCCCGCATCAGTAAGACATCTGGCGAAGCGGACAAACATAACCTCGCTGCTGATCTCGAGAAGGACCTCCACTCCGTAGTGGATTGGGGTAAGAAGTGGCTCGTAAATTTCAATGCCTCTAAAACGAAGCTCCTATCTGTCAACCATCACAGGCAATCTTGCCACCCATAAGCATGGACCAAGCAAGTCTCCCTGAAAGCAATACACTGCGCCTCCTCGGCCTTGCCCTATCTTCCAACCTCAAGTGGAATCATTACATTGAGTCAATAGCTAAATCCACTGCTAAGACTGTGTCAGGTCAGGAAGTATTTTTTCGCTTGAATCCATCTTGCATATATACAAATCAACCATTCGACCGTGGAATATTGTTGCTATATCTGGTCAGGCGCCCCTGCTGTTCATCTTAGTGTTCTCGACAGGGTCCAAAGGTGAATCTGTCATGTGATAGGTTCTGATCTGGCAGCTCGACTCCAGCCATTTTCTCATCGGCGGGATGTGGCTTCCCTCTGTCTCTTCTACAAATATTTTCATGGCTTCATAGGTCACTGGTACCGCCTCTGCAAGAATTTACTCGGGCAACCAGACTGGCATAAAGGTCCCACCATGTTACAGTTAGATCAACCAAATTCGGGCGATAATTCTACTCCATCAGCTTCTTTTCTCGCGCTTCCCGCCTGTGGAACTCCCTTCCATATACTTACTTTCTTGACGGATATAACCTCTAAGAATTTAAATGCAAAGTCAATTCCCATCTCTTATCCACTTAACGCTAGCCCTTTCCACATCACCCCGTGTATCTTGTTCTTTTTCTTTTTCTCTACATTCATAACTGTCTACACTCCTGTGTTCATATCTTTCTCTTGCCCACGCTCTTTCTCCCCTTGTAGCTGGTTCGTATTTATTTTCACTCTTTTCCTGTCTAAAACTTTAACTCTCTTATATAGTCCCCTGTAATCTAGTCAGTCAGTCAGAAGATTATCCCGCAGTAGGTTGCCATTGCTTTCTGCAGTAGACTGGTTGCCAGCGAAGACTATACAAACCCGATCTTCTTATTTAACTCATAACTGAAGGAGGAAGAGATGTATTATACTGTTAAGTAGTAATTAGTGGGGGATCAGTTTATTACTTCATAACAATAGAAAACCGGTCCCCCACTTTATGCCCAGTAGAAGCCTTAATCATATTTTCATCTATTATATTCAGTTAGTCAGTTAAGTGCCATGCGTGATACACGCTTGGGCGATCATGTCTCGAAAGAGACATGACTGACTAGGAAGAAGATTATCTCGCAGTAGGTTGCCATTGCTTTCTGCGGTAGACTGGTTGCTGACCAAGGCTATAGAACCCAATCTGTCCTGTTAGTTAACCCATAACTGGAAGGAAGAGACGGATTAATACCTTTTCCAAGGGTACTTGCGCGTAAGTGAATGCAATGAATTCAACTGGAATTCGAACTCGGTTCCCCGATTTCTCGTTCCGAGCAGATATCCAGTGCGCCACAACGCACATCTAGTAGTGTGCTTAAATTCACAAAGTCTAGGCACCATAAACGAAAGTTCATCGGAACAATTACTATGAAAGTATTTATTTTAAAAAAAGGGCACAGCGAAGCTACTTTACGGCCGTGGGAAAGATACTTAAACTGAGTTGCTAGGTCAGGACCAATAACATTGTAGATTCTTCTTGGGATTTTAAATCTCTAAATATATAACAGAATTAACAGACCAGATGTGACAAAAATATTCAAAGTCTTATTATAGTTTGAAAGACTCGTTATTTTTTAATGTCTGAACCACCCCGCTTATTAGGCTAATCCATTTATTAGAGATTCTCAATTATTTTTCACCCTCGTCATTTATTTGATCCCCACTTTCTATTTTTCTTGCAAGAGTACAATGGAACCTCTTCTTACGAAAGGCTATACATACGAAATTTTCAGGTTACGAAACGCTTCTTCGGAAAAGTATTGCCTATGTTACGAAAAAAATTTCAGGATACGAAAGGCGAAAATTTCAAAAAACGTGCTGCTACTCGCAGCTCCCAGGCTCCACCTCTATTGCCTCCTCGTCCCTCACTCACCCCACTCACCGTTGTCTTCTCATAGTCACCCAACCCCAAAGGTTAAATTTATTTTTATTCTTTACTTTATTCTTTGTTCTTTATTCTTTACATTATGTACAACTCTCATTTTTTATGTTTATTGTGCAGTAATCTAATTCTAACGTGAATTTGTTACAGGTTTTGATACATTTTTACAATTTATAAAAAAATGTATGTCCGAATTTTGGGAGGCTTGGAACCGATTAGGGCATTTATAAGGTAAAATGCGTCTCTACTTACGAAATTTTCACGTTACGAAACGACTTCCGGAACGACATAATTTCGTAAGTAGAGGTTCCAGTGTATTATATCTCAGTAGAAAGCTGCATGAAAAACTATATATGAGTTCATGTTAGTCCTATTCTTCCCAGGGAGAGGTCCAAATGTTGTGAAAACTTTGAGTAGAATATGTTTTTTCTATGGTTAACACATCTGAGATTTTTTGTTTAGACACAAAACTTTTGGATATATTTCCAGACAGCCTTTTTATGTGAGTGAATGTCGCTGAAAGTTTAGTATATTTTCCAGTTTATCTTCGCGTAAAGAGTGCACACTGCCAGACATTGTTAAAAATAAACTATTAATAAAAATATTAAGAACACTGATTTATATATATATATATATATATATATATATATTTTAATCTTTAGTCTTCTTGGAAATTGCTAGAATTGAACAAAAATAAATCCTTTCAAACAAGGTTGGCTAAAAAATTAAAAAGAAATCAATGTATACTGCGCATGCTCAGAGAAAGAAAGTCGAGGAAAGAAATTCGGTTGGCTCGGTTGAGATTAAAAACGAAGAAGAATAGAAAAACTTGCAAATGTTATTTGCTTAATTTTTCATTACTCAGTACGACATTGGCAGCCTCATTGTGTTGTTAATGTTGTTGATTCACCTGTATCGCTTGGGGATATAACAATGGTGCCTGGAGGCCTATCAGGATAGATGCGGACAAACGGTGATAGAAAGAGAGATAAAGCAAGAAATAAATATGAACGAGATAGATAGATAGATAGATGGATAGATAGATAGATAGATAGATAGATATGAAAAAATGTGATAGATAGATAGATAGATAGATAGATAGATAGATAGATATGAACAGAATGAGATAGATAGATAGATAGATAGATAGATAGATAGATGATGAAAAAATGATAGATAGATAGATAGATAGATAGATAGGATAGATAGATAGATAGATAGATAGATAGATAGATATTAAAAAATGTGATAGATAGATAGATATGAACAGAATGAGATAGATAGATAGATAGATAGATAGATAGATAGATAGATAGAAAAATAGATAGATAGATAGATAGATAGATAGATAGATAGATAGATAGAAAAAATAGATATGAAAAAATAGATAGATAGATAGATAGATAGATAGATAGATAGATAGATAGATATGATAGATATGAAAAATGAGATAGATAGATAGATAGATAGATAGATAGATAGATAGATATGAAAAAATGAGATAGATAGATAGATAGATAGATAGATAGATAGATAGATAGAAAAAATGTGATAGATAAATAGATAGATATGAACAGAATGAGATAGATAGATAGATAGATAGATAGATAGATAGATAGATAGATGAGATAGATAGAAAAAATAGATAGATAGATAGATAGATAGATAGATAGATAGATAGATAGATATGATGAGATAGATAGATAGATAGATAGATAGATAGATAGATAGATAGAAAAAATAGATAGATAGATAAAGATAGATATGAAAAAATATGATAGAATAAATAGATAGATAGATAGATAGATAGATAGATAGATAGATAGATAGATAGATGAAAATGATGAAAAGATAGATAGATAGATAGATAGATAGATAGATAGATAGATATTAAAAAATGTGATAGACAGATAGATAGATATGAACAGAATGAGATAGATAGATAGATAGATAGATAGATAGATAGATAGATAGATAGATAGATAGATAGATATGAAAAATTAGATAGATAGATAGATAGATAGATAGATAGATAGATAGATAGATATGAAAAACTGAGATAGATAGATAGATAGATAGATAGATAGATATGATAACTTGAGATAGATAGATAGATAGATAGATAGATAGATAGATAGATATGAAAAAATGAGATAGATAGATAGATAGATAGATAGATAGATAGATAGATAGATATGAAAAAATGAGATAGATAGATAGATAGATAGATAGATATGAAAAAATGTGATAGATAGATAGATAGATAGATAGATAGATAGATAGATATGAACAGAATGAGATAGATAGATAGATGTGAAAAATGAGATAGATAGATAGATAGATAGATAGATAGATAGATAGATAGATAGATAGATAGATATGAAAAGTGAGATAGATAGATAGATAGATAGATAGATAGATAGATATGAAAAAAATGAGATAGATAGATAGATAGATAGATAGATAGATAGATATGAAAAATGAGATAGATAGATAGATAGATAGATAGATAGATAGATAGATAGAAAATGTGGATAGATAGATAGATAGATAGATAGATAGATAGATAGATAGATAGATATGAAAAAATGAGATAGATAGATAGATAGATAGATATGAAAACAGATAGATAGATAGATAGATAGATAGATAGATAGATAGATAGATATGAAAATGTAGATAGATAGATAGATAGATAGATAGATATGAAAATGAGATAGATAGATAGATAGATAGATAGATAGATAGATAGATAGATAGATAGATAGATAGATAGATAGATAGATAGATAGATAGATAGAAAATGAGATAGATAGATAGATAGATATGAAAAAATGAGATAGATAGATAGATAGATAGATAGATAGATAGATAGAAAATGAGATAGATAGATAGATAGATAGATAGATAGATATGAAAATGAGATAGATAGATAGATAGATAGATAGATAGATAGATAGATAGATATGAAAAAATGAGATAGATAGATAGATAGATAGATAGATAGACAGATAGATAGATATGAAAAAATGAGATAGATAGATAGATAGATAGATAGATAGATATGAAAATGAGATAGATAGATAGATAGATAGATAGATAGATAGATAGATAGATAGATAGATAGATAGATAGATAGATAGATATGAAAATGAGATAGATAGATAGATAGATATGAAAAAATGAGATAGATAGATAGATAGATAGATAAGTGAATGAGATAGATAGATAGATAGATAGATAGATAGATAGAAAATAGATAGATAGATAGATAGATAGATAGATAGATAGATAGATAGATAGATATGAAAAATGAGATAGATAGATAGATAGATAGATAGATAGATAGATAGATAGATAGATAGATATGAAAAACAGAGATAGATAGATAGATAGATAGATAGATAGATAGATATGAAAATGAGATAGATAGATAGATAGATAGATATGAAAATGAGATAGATAGATAGATAGATAGATAGATAGATAGAAAAAATGAGATAGATAGATAGATAGATATGAAAAAAATGAGATAGATAAATAGATAGATAGATAGATAGATAGATAGATAGATAGATATGAAAAAAATGAGATAGATAGATAGATAGATAGATAGATAGATAGAAAATGAGATAGATAGATAGATAGATAGATAGATAGATAGAAAAATGAGATAGATAGATAGATAGATAGATAGATAGATAGATAGATAGATAGATATGAAAAAATGAGATAGATAGATAGATAGATAGATAGATAGAAAATGAGATAGATAGATAGATAGATAGATAGATAGATAGATATGAAAATGAGATAGATAGATAGATAGATAGATAGATATGAAAAAATGAGATAGATAGATAGATAGATAGATAGATAGATAGATATGAAAAAATGAGATAGATAGATAGATAGATAGATAGATAGATAGATAGATAGATAGATAGATAGATAGATATGAACATACTTTCTTTAGCCTGTTTTATTCATCAACTGCCTTCGTGTCACCGCCTCTCATTCTTAATTCTATTTGTGTCACATTAACAAAAAATCCCTTAAATTCAATTCTTTCGCCCAACATAAGAAAGACAGAAAGAAAGAAAAACCCGGAACCTGACCCTTTGCACCCTTGCCATGTATTTACGAACGAAATACCTAACCAATTCTCTCCGTTTTTATACAATTTTCTCGCGCAATAACAATTGAGTTTTGACCTCAGAAATTGGCGTATAGAAAAAGCCAAATCAATGGAATACAGCGAATTAAAAAATATTTGCTACATTAAACATTCAACCAATAAATGACATGTCTACCCATACAAATGAGGATGTGCTTTGTGGTGCAATGGATATCGGCTCGGAACGAGAAATCGGAGAGCCGAGTTCGAATTCCAGTTTAATTCCTTGCATTCACTTACACGTAAATACCCTTGGGAAAGGTATTAATCCGTCTCTTCCCTCCAGTTATGGGTTAAATATCAGAACAGATTGGGTTCTATAGCCTTGGTTGGCAACCAGTCTAAAGTAATGGCAACCTACTGCGGGATAATCTTCTTCCCAGTCAGTCATGTCTCTTTCGAGACATGATCGCCCAAAACGTGTATCACGTATTGCACTTAACGGACTGAATGAAAATAATAGTTAGAAACATAAGTAAAGTTTCTACTGGGAATAAAGTGGGGGATCGGTTTTAAATTGTTATGAAGTAATAAACTGATCCCCCACTAATTACTAATTATTAATACAATCCGTCTCTTCTCCCTTCAGCTATAGTTTAAATAGCAGGATAGAAAATCTTCTTTTCCAGTCAGTCATGTCTCTTTCGAGACATGATCGCCCAAAGCGCGCATCACATATGGCACTAAACTGACTAGATTGGCGCCAGGATCTTATCCTTTTACAGTTGAAATGGCTAGATATTACCGCAGGTTCTATGTTAAAAGTTTCTTCTGTCGCACTTTTCGCTTGTAAAACTCTCTTCCGGCTTTTTGCTTTCTAATCAACTTTCATTTTCAAAACTTTAAATGCTATGCCAATCGTTAGTTTTCGTCTTCTTAATTCATATTCTCCTATTGTCCTCTCTCCTTTATAGTAGATTTTCTCATATTCTCAGACACTCAGTTGAACCTTGCATCGTACCTTTGGGAAAAGTATTAATTCGTCTCTTCTCTCCAGTTATGGGTTAAATAACAAGACAAATTGGAATCTATAGCCTTGGCTGGCAACCAGTCTACCGTAGAAATAATTGCACCTTACTGCGGAATAATCTTCTATCCATTCAGTCTTTTTCGAGACATGATCGCCCAAAGCGTGTATCACGTATGGTACTTAACTGACTGACACATTCATGTATATGGTTGTGTGTTAATAAATCATTTCACCCCAACTAAAGGAATGAAGCAACTAAGACACCAGAGGTTACTGAGAAAATATGAGAAAAATAAAATAATATTAACGAGAGAGATCAACAAAAGAACAAAAATTACGATAACCGTTGATATTGCGTTTAAATTTTTAAAAATTTAAGTTGAATTTTTTAATCATTCCATCCCAAGTAAAGTAATAAATGCCACTATGATGCAAGGAGTTACTGAGTGTTACAGAATGTTACAGAGTGTTACTGAGTGTTACAGGGTGTTACTGAGTGTTACAGAATGTTACAGAATATGAAAAAAAACTATTAAAGAGAAAAGACAGAATTTAACGATCGACATTGCATATAAATTTTGATAATCAAATTTGGCTTATTAACAAAAAAAACGGAAGAGAATAGAATAATAGAAGCTATTGGTATAGAATTGGTTTATATCTAGCTATTTCAACTATAAAATCATGAGACCTTGCCGCCAATCTAGTACTGCGATTAAATTGATATAGTCTAGGTACCACAGAGAACAGTACGAGGGTCATTCAATAAATAAGTTTAATTTTTTCGGTATAAGGACTTCTAATACAGATAGAAGCTTACATTTTTTAAAATATTTTTCCTTTACTTCTTTTTCAAAAGGATTTAATTTTTTTTTTTTTTTTTTTTTTTGCAGATTGAAAAGAAAACTTTGAGAGTTTTGGAGATTAACAAAGATGGCCAAATACGAAGCATGCTCCAGGATGGAACAGAGGTCAGTTATCAAGTTTTTGGTTGCTGAAGGGTGCAAACCAGTTGAAATTCATAGGAGAATGTCATCTTTGTATAATGTCACATGTTTCAGCCAAAAATGTCTACAAGTGGGTTAAATTGTTTAAAGAAGGACGGAGCAGTGTTGAGGATGAAGACAGGCTTGGGAGGCTCACAGAAGTGAAATCTCCTGAGGTGATCGAATCAGTCAGTGACCTCATTCAGTCTGACAGAAGGGTGACAGTGGATGACATTGCAAGGATTTTGAAACTATCTGAAGAACAAACGCAGGGTTCGTCAGTCACATAGAGTCGTCTTGCATCAAGACAACTGCCTCAGACAGTAGCCCAAACGGTGCAGACCATCAACGAGCTGAACTGGGAATTGCTCTCTCACCCGCCTTAAAGCGTAGACCATGCCCCCTCAGACTTTCAAATGTTTGGACCCTTGAAAGCGTTCACGAAAGGCAAGACGTTTGAAAGTGACGATGAAGTCAAAAGTTCTGTGAGTGATTGGCTGAGACATCAGTCCAAAGATTTTTATTCTGAGGGAATACGGAAGATGGTGCAGAGATGGGAAAAGTGTGTGACACTGCTGGGAGACTACGTTGGAAAAACAAAGTAGGCTTCTATCTGTATTAGAAGTCCTTCTACCGAAAAATTCACCTTATTTATTGAATGACCCTCGTAGAAGTCCTTCTACCGAAAAATTCACCTTATTTATTGAATGACCCTCGTAGAAGTTCTTATACCGAAAAATTCACATGATTTATTGAATGACACTCGTAGAAGTCCTTATACCGAAAAATTCACCTTATTTATTGAATGACCCTCCTAGAAGTCATTATACCGAAAAATTCACATGATTTATTGAATGACACTCGTAGAAGTCCTTATAACGAAAAATTCACCTTATTTATTGAATGACCCTCGTAGAAGTCATTATGCCGAAAAATTCACATGATTTATTGAATGACACTCGTAGAAGTCCTTATAACGAAAAATTCACCTTATTTATTGAATGACCCTCGTAGATGTCCCATACCGAAAAATTCACCTTATTTATTGAATGAATATAGTAGAAGTCCTGATACCGAGAAGATCGCCTTATTTATTGAATGACCCTCGTAGAAGTCCTTATCCCGAAAGATTCACTTTATTTATTGAATGACCCTCGTTTAAGTCATTCTATCAAAATTTCGCCTGATTTATTGAATGAATATAGTAGAAGTCCTTCGACCGAAAAATTCACCTTATTTATTGAATGACCCTCGTAGATGTCCTTATACCGAAAAATTCACCTTATTTATTGAATGACCCTCGTTTAAGTCCTTCTACCAAAATTTCGCCTTATTTATTGAATGAATATAGTAGAAGTCCTTCGACCGAAAAATTCACCTTATTTATTGAATGACCCTCGTAGATGTCCTTATACCGAAAAATTCACCTTATTTATTGAATGACCCTCGTTTAAGTCCTTCTACCAAAATTTCGCCTTATTTATTGAATGAATATAGTAGAAGTCCTTCGACCGAAAAATTCACCTTATTTATTGAATGACCCTCGTAGATATCCTTATACCGAAAAATTCACCTTATTTATTGAATGACCCTCGTAGAAATCCTTATACCGAAAAATCCATCTTATTTATTGAATGACCCTCATAAAAGTCCTTCTAGCGAAAAATTCACCTTATTTATTGAATGACCCTCGTAGATGTCCTTATACCGAAAAATTCACCTTATTTATTGAATGACCCTCGTAGAAGTCCTAATACCGAAAAATCCATCATATTTATTGAATGACCCACGTAGAAGTCCTCATACCAAAAAATGCACCTTATTTATTGAATGCCACTCGTAGAAGTCCTTATACCGAAAAATTCACCTTATTTATTGAATGACCCTCGTAATATCTATTTTTAAAAATACGAATTGTCGCACAAGGCCTAAAGTGGCCGAAGGGAAAATGTGGTGTTCAGTCTGTTTCATCTTCGACTTCGCTCGCCACAATTACTGACCCATCCCTACTACAGTATTCATTACATCAATCCCATAAGTTCTTATTTACTATTTTTACAACAGACACCATAATACCTCAAGGTCTCTATAGAGGTAAGTTCATCAGAACAAGTAACATGAAAATATTCATAGAGGGAAGCTACATTACAGGGGTTAGAAAGTGACTGAAGCTGAGATGCCAGTCAAGACCTATAACATTCCAGATTCTTCTTTGGCTTATATCAATAATCTTCCAATATAAAGTAAGAACAATGGACCATATATGGCAGCAATATTCAAAGCAAGGACGAATGGTAGACTTATAAAGATGTAAGATAGATTCTGTCAAAATAATTATCTAGTATGACACAGGGATTCGGGTTTCCTAGCAGCATTTGATTCAATATAATCTTTCCATATCATATATTAAAAAATGTTAATACGAGAAGGCCCACTGGGGCACTCTTCTGGGGGTTGGCATCACCCTTGCTGATAGAAGTTAAAAATGTGTTTCTCAGACGATTAAAAGAAATCAGTTTCGTTTTGGAGAAACCATTCCTTGCTCCCGTTAACAACAGAATGTAAAGAGTTTTTTTAAGATCAGCTACTCATTTGATGTTATCAAACCACACAGACTTAATATTAAGACAACAAAATGTGTCGTCAACATACGAGGTCTGTCAGAAAAGTAAACGGACTGGTGTGAAAAAAAAACAACTTATTTCAATTCTTAACAACAGACCACAGGTGAACTTCTACTTACGAAATTAATTCGTTCTGGAAGTCGTTTCGTAACGTGAAAATTTCGTAAGTAGAGACGCATTTTACCCTATAAATGCCCTAATCGGTTCCAAGCCTCCCAAAATTCGGACATACATTTATACATTATAAAAATGTATCAAAACCTGTAACAAATACACGTTAGAATTAGATTACTGCACAATAAACATAAAAAATGAGAGTTGTACATAATGTAAAGAATAAAGAACAAAGAATAAAGTAAAGAATAAAAATAAATTTACCTTTGGGGTTGGGTGACTATGAGAAGACAACGGTGAGTGGGGTGAGTGAGGGACGAGGAGGCAATAGAGGTGGAACCTGGGAGCTGCGAGTAGCAGCACTTATTTTGAAATTTTCGCCTTTCGTATCCTGAAATATCCTGAGCTCCAGTACCATGGATTAGTTTTTAAAGTTTTCATTACACCGGGCTATACTGCTAGTATTCCATAAAAACAAACAAACCAACCAACCAACCAACCAACCAACCAACCTTTTTCTAACAGTTAAGGGGGAACTAAAAACTTTTCCTTTCACCTAATGATGTGTAGAGCAGCGTTTTTGCTATTTCCGTTACAAACTGTTTTTAATGGGGAAAGGATATTAGCCCTGTGTCCAACCCCCAAACCTTGAGGAAGGTCATTTTCTAATGACATTTTCTAATCTATCTAGATTACTAGATAGGAAAAGAATCTCTCTCTAGTAATGACTCTCCACAATTTCTTTCTTTGCAGCTCTCAGTAAAGTTTTGTTTTTTTTTCATTTTTTTTTTCGCTCTCTTCCAATCTCCGTTCTGCTAAACATTTACTTATTTTCAATTGACAATATTTATTTATTGACAATATTTATTGACAATATTTATTGACAATATTTATTGACAATATTTATTTATTGACAATATTTATTGACAATATTTATTGACAATATTTATTTAATTTAGATTCGAAGTATGAGTGTCCTTTTTTGTTTCACCAAAATTCGACGAGGCACTTGAATAGTGAAAAATAACTTCCAAAAGCTAAGCAAAGTATTAAGAAATAGGAAAAGAAACAAAGAAACGAGTACTGAAATGTTCTATCGATGTTTCTATATTGCAGTGAATGCTCGATAATTATATTACAGATCAAGAAGAGAATTGTGGTAATAAAAATATGGATCTACAGAAGGCTTCTGAGGACTTCACTAAAGATAGATAGATAGATAGATAGATAGATAGATAGATAGATAGATAGATAGATAGATAGATAGATTTTTTTAATTAACTGGTAGGTACCCGGGTGTATTTAAAGTAAAAGCTACCAATCTCTATCTATGGAAAAAAAAATTTAGTTGAGTCGTAAATAAGTTCCCTTTCTGTTTATCAATGACTCACTTTTCCGCTAGATACGCGGGGCAGTCAAACACCAAGCTGTAACTATCTTTTCTATACGTGGTATATAGTAAAATGTGTGATCGGCAAAACGAGGCCATCTTATATTTTAAATTCGCGCATGCGTGTTGCTTGTTTTCAATTTTGTCGACTGCACAATGTAG
This sequence comes from Ascarosepion bandense, assembly GCA_037127315.1. Taxonomy (NCBI): domain Eukaryota; kingdom Metazoa; phylum Mollusca; class Cephalopoda; order Sepiida; family Sepiidae; genus Ascarosepion; species Ascarosepion bandense. The sequence continues at coordinate 658,509 of JBBBDQ010000606.1, read as the reverse complement.
TAGCGTCAGTTGGGTTACAGTCTGTGAGAAAAATAAGAACCTGATGTATCGCTGGGCATCCAGAAGCTCCAATAGGAATATTCTAAAGCGTTAAGATGTCAATCCGAGAGCAGTATAGAGAATTCGGAAAGAGTTGGATGATATATCCAGTCAACATAATAGTTTTTCTAGTGTGCAAAACAACGCGTGATGTACTTGACTGGCCTAAGCAGGTGGATGACAGAACGGGGGTTGCGTGGGTAACAAGAGAAAGCGCGCGCTAAGAGCCACCAGGGATAGGGAGACGTAAAAGGCCATGATCACCTACGTCCTGAAAGGACAAGGCACATAGAAGAAGAAGAAGAAGAAGAAGAAGAAGAAGTGTAAGACGACCCCCAATTTTTAAGGTGACTTTTTAGGATTTAAAAGTCGTCTTATACGTGGAAATGAATGGTATATTTATCTAGTCAGATTTTCATACAGACAGTTTTAATTAGTCTGGCACAAGGTCATAAACTAGCAGCTAACAGTGAGGATTGCTGTAATAACGGTCGACTTCAATTCGAAACAGGTTTGCATCACGGTAAATGTATTATTGGTATGCACAACGCGCTGTACTGCATTAACCTTTGGTAGTCAGTCTCTAATATATAATACCAGGTCATTGCACAATTCTTAAATGCACTTTCTTTTTTATTACAACCTGCGTCGGAAAGACTGCAATATCCGATAATTTATGCCGCCTTACGATAAGATATGAGTTTCGACTGACTTAGAGTGTAAGAAAAGGGAATAATTTTCATTACATCAGGGGAAATGCATTTTAAGACCTAACGTAGTGAGAAATACATTTCGAGCACATTCACTCACAAACACACGCACATACACACGTATATATATATAAAATATATATAAAATATTACAATAATATATATATATATATATATATATATATATATATATATATATTGTACTATTTTTATTAGAAATAAGTATATAAAAAAAAAACATTTTACATCGCTACACAAAAACTTTCCTGTTTCAGTACTGAGAATTGAACTTCATCAGTTAATGGTTGGTAACTGGTGATAGAAATGATTCTTATGGACATTTATGAACAATTCGTTACCTTTTTCTACTTAGATAGGTGACCGCTTGGGAATACCAGGTGCTGTAAGCGTTTATTGGCTTATGGCCATATCACGTTGAATAGACCGGTTCTCGCTCGATCACCGAAGTTAAGCAACGTTGTGCCTGGTCAATACTTAGATGGGTGACCGCTTGGGAATACCAGGTGCTGTAAGAGTTTAGTGACGGATGTGCGTTGTGGTGCAGTGAATATCGGCTCGGAAAGAGAAATCGGTTAGCCGAGTTCGAATTCCAGTTGAATACCATGCATTCACTTAAAGCACTGGTACCCTTGGGAAAGGTATTAATCCGCCCCTTCCCTACAGTTATGGGTTAAATAACAAGGGTAGGACTTAGGGACCCTGCCCTTAAAACAAAAATCCAAATTAATCTTGATACTCGAAAAGAAAAAAGTATTACTAGACACAAAACTTATATAAAAAAAACAACAATAAATTGTTGAAAGAAAAAAGTATTACCAGCAATAAATAAATAAAATTTAGTTAGCAATAAATAAATAAAATTTAGTTGGCAATCAATGACCCGCCGAGGTTGATCTAAACTTATTTATAAATGGAATTTTGTGTGTGTGTGTGTGTGTGTGTGTGTGTGTGTGTGTGCATCCGTTACCTATAGACTCCGAAACGGCTGGACCGATTTTCTTGAGAATTTACACAGTTGTATTATAAGAGTCTGCGAGTGTTTTTAGTTAGGATTTGTGTCGAGGTACTTCCGATAAATATCGAAAATCGATAATCGAAAAAATCGGGCTATAGAAGGAGTAGTCCGATTTTAATCAAATTTGATACACTCATAGACAAAGACATAAGGAATGATATTCAGAAGTTTCAAGGTTGCAGTTCTTACAATAGTGCAGAAAATTTGATATCGATATCAGGAAATCAAAATTTGACTTACATCCATTCATTTTTCTTTCAGTCTACGGTTTCGCTTTAACTGGAAACAACTATTGCTTTTTAGTCTTTCGTGCCAATGTCCAAAGAGTCTGAGCTCCAGTACCATGGATTAGTTTTTAAAGTTTTCATTACACCGGGCTATACTGCTAGTATTCCATAAAAACAAACCAACCAACCAACCAACCTTTTTCTAACAGTTAAGGAGGAACTAAAAACTTTTCCTTTCACCTAATGATGTGTAGAGCAGCGTTTTTGCTGTTTCCGTTACAAACTGTTTTTAATGGGGAAAGGATATTAGCCCTGTGTCCAACCCCCAAACCTTGAGGAAGGTCATTTTCTAAGAGGAGCTTAGTCGTAACAGACGGCCGAAAGTATGGGGTACCCAGTGAGGATCGAACTCACTACTCAGTTATAATGATTCTAGCGAGACGAGCTTGCTAACCATTACACCACACCGAGGTGCCCTAAGGGGGAACTAAGGTTAGAATTATATTGCTCTACTTTGTATTGAGCACTTTTAAAAGATAAATGCTACGGACTGTGGATTTTTATTCCATTTGTTCTTATTCTTACTTCAAATTTGAACGGAAATGAGGCGTAACAGTAAGTTGCAAAGTTGCAATTCAAATTTTAAGGCATTTTGAAATGAACTCACAAACTCAAACAAAAATGTTTTTTCACACAATGTAAAATAAAGGAAGTTAAAAAGCAATATAAAACCGACTTTAAAACCGAATTAAAATTTAATTTAATTTTTATTAATTTAATTTAATTTTTTTACATTAAAACCGAATTAATTCTATAAATTAAAAAATATAATTTTAAACTATATTCTTTTTTTATAATCATATCGCTCCAAGCAAAGCATTTTACTGCCACTGTTTTGCAGGGGGTTACATAGGAAGAAAGTTATGAGAAAGAGTGACAGGTTATAGGGGTGTCATGAAGTGGGAAAGAGAAGGATGATAATACTGATGAGAGCAGAGTGGACGGAGAAAGGAGCATGAGAGAGAGGATGCATGTCAGTGAGATAGGAGATGACTATTGACTTTACATTTAAATTCTTGGATATTGTAGCTGTCGGGGAAGCAAGTAAACGGAAAGGAATTTCACAGGTGGGAAGTGCGAGAAAAGAAGCTGAGGGAGTAGAATTTGCGTTTACATTTTATTGGTATCACAGTAAAGGGGTGGCACCTAGTTGCTTATCTTGTGGCTCGAGTAAATTCACACATAAGGGGTACCAGTGAGCTAAGTTCATCGGAGCAGAAGCCGTGAAAGTATTACATATCTATATTAAATTATAAACTATTATCGGTACATTAAGAGAAAGATTAATAAATATAAAAAACTAATACATGACTAAACATATTATCAGTAATTATTATCATAACTAAAACTAGAATAGATCTCACATGGTGATATAATATAAATAAAAAGATAATATAACATAAGAAGAGAGATTATAAGTTAAAGGATTTTAGCAGGATTGTAAAAGTGATACTTTAATATGCTTACAATTTACTGTAGTTTCATATCTTTGATTGAATAATAAGTCACTATTAACAAAACTTAATAATTTCCATTTTCTCTTGCAGAGAAATGGTTCATTCACCGATCTAGAGATTCTAATTTGCTTGTGAATTTTCCATTTAACTTTGGGTGTTCTTTTAACTTTGGGTGGTCTTTTAACTTCAAAAAATATTTAGAAAGCGAAGTTATATATCGTTTATCCGTATTAGTGAAGGATGAGAGATGATTATAAACCCGTTTCTTGTTGTTGTTGTTCATTGTACTTCCAATATAAATTTTAGTAACCTATGGATTTTTTAGTGATGAGATAGAACACATATACACAAGTGATTTTGTTAAACACTTGTTTGATAAAGGGCATTTCTACGAGACAAATTAAGATCAGCATTATAATTCCAGTTTTTATTGTTTTTTTTTTAATTCAGTATTTTGTTGATATGTAATTTAATTATTTTCTCTAAATTATTAGTGAAACTATAACTAAATTTTGAAGTGTTCCGATGACACTGAACATATATATATATATATATATATATATATATATATATATATATATATATATATATGCAAGTTTCGTTAAAAATTCACAATTTTTAAATTACAGGACAACCAATAAAGAATGTAAAAAAATTAACCTCAACATTTTGTCTGTCACTTTTAAAGAAACTTGCATAAAAGAGTGATTGCTGCCTAAATACACAATATATATACATGTGTGTGTGTGTGTGTGTAGAGTGCAATGGATAAATTCTCGTCTAAATCAGGCAAAAAATGAAAATAACACTGACATCACATTTTAATTCCCCAAAAGTACACTAATATCTTGAAATGCTAAAGAGAAAGTACATCCAATAAAATCGCCATTGGCTTTAACCATGTCTTCCAGACAATTTCGAAATCACTTGCGACTCTTCTGAACGGTTTCCTTCTTTAAGTTGGTGAATGCTGCCATAAACCTTGTCTTCGGTCCATCTAAAGATCTTTGTTGGTTTCTCGCGCAACTGTGACCCACAAATAATAAACAAGGGGGTTGCAATCTGGAGAGTTAGGTGTCAAGATATAAGGAGTGATGGGATCGCAGAAATTGTCTGACAGCCATGACTAGGTTCTTCTGCCTATGTGGCAAAATGTAGAATCTACAAGGGACCTAGTCTCGGCATCCTTGTTGAATCTGACGTCCAATGAGAAGATAAAGGGTGGCATAACGTCTCCGTCCCTAGTGATTACTCCAAATGCCCTGCTGTAGTCTGGATATTTGGCTTTCATTACTCTCGGTACAACTTTTAGGGACGCATCAAGCCAACGGTTGTTCTTTGTGTTCATCATCTTCTCCAGACTGAAAATCTGTCTTCTCTGACAAAAATGAAATCATGTTCGGTTAGAGAGGATGCTTGCGTGTGTTCAAATGCTTCATAGAGTGGTTTTTCTGTTAACCATGTCCTTATAGTGCAAAATTCACCATATTTATTGAATGACAATCGTAGAAGTCCTTATACCGAAAAATTCACCTTATTTCTTGAATGATCCTCGTAGAAGTCCTCATACCGAAAAATTCACCATATTTATTGAATGACCCTCGTAGAAGTCCTTATACCGAAAAATTCACCTTATTTCTTGAATGACCCTCGTAGAAGTCCTTATACCTAAAAATTCACCTTATTTCTTAAATGACCCTCGTAGAAGTCCTTATACAGAAAAATTCACCTTATTTATTGAATGACCCTCATAGAAGTCCTTAGACCGAAAAATTCACCTTAATTATTGAATGACCCTCGTAGAAGTCCTTATAGCGAAAAATTCACCTTATTTATTGAATGATCCTCGTAGAAGTCCTCATACCGAAAAATTCTTCTTATTTATTGAATGATCCTCGTAGAAGTCCTTATACTGAAAAATTCACCTTATTTATTGAATGACCCTCGTAGAAGTCCTTATACTGAAAAATTCACCTTATTTATTGAATGACCCTCGTAGAAGTCTTTATACTGAAAAATTTATCTTATGTATTGAATGACCCTCGTACCTTCATCTTTTTTGGAGTTTTTTAGTTTTGTTTAACGGCATGTTAACCTCTGTGGGTTATTTAATGCCAAAAAGCTAGTGTTTAAGGTTATTTTTTTATGTTCATTTATAATGCGAAGGTTGATTTAATCAGATTTTGATGAATTTTTTTATTTTAATTTAGAAAATAATGATGTCTTCTAGTTTTGTATTGAAACATATATTGCTGGTAATATTTTCCCCTCAAAAATGTATGATGGTAATAATTTTTTTCTTTCTTCAAAACTGTATTGTTGGTAATATTTTTTCTTGAAAAATGAATATTTTTCTATAAAAGTATTTTTATACTTTCATCGTGTTTTGACCCTAGTTTGGGGGTTGACTATTTGCCCATAGCTAGAACCCTTACAGGTGCTACCACTCCAAGTCAAGGTGGACCTGGGAACAAGAGCAATTAAGAGGTTCGGTTGGAGAGTATGCTTGAGTTTGTTCAAATGCTTCATAGCGTGGTCTTTCGGTTGATCCTGTCCACTATAGTTTATGAATATAGAATACAACGCAGTACTTAATCTGTTCAATGAAACAACGTCAAAGATTAACACTCATGAGTCAGATACTCTACTGAATCGGACTATATCGCCAATACTTGGGAAAATATGATCGCCTTTTATACAGGTCGCATTGAATATTTTTAGCCTTCTAATTGGTTAACCCTTCTATTGGTGAACTATAAAATGAGTCAGCTCATGGCTGGCTCACTAGTATACAAGGGTACCCCAAAACTCCAAACCTTTCCTCTTGTCTTTCATTGCTCCTTTCTTATCTTGTCTGAGAAATATTGAATGTCTTCATGCACTACTTGACTGATAAGAAACTCAGACAGATCTGTGTCCCTTGCTGTGGACCTGATTGACTTGGAGCGATCGTTGTCAATCATGGCCTAGATCTCAGCAACAAATTTGGGTGTTCTTTTCTTATCAGAACAATCGGTGTAAGTTCTTCTAGCTTTCTTACCTTCGTAATCACCATTAGACTCATTTAATTGTTCGTATTGGGGCTTCCGGTGTGAATGCCAAGCAGTAAAGCATGCCGTTTCCAAATTTCCGGCAGAATGTATTGTGTCAAAGAGGTCTTTTTCTCACAGACAGTGCCCAACTGACTGTACTACATTGTGCAGTCGACAAAATCTAAAACAACGCGCTTACTTTAACTCAAATATCTAAGTTATTTATTCACCACTGCTGTAGCCAGGTATTGAACTCACAACTCTTTGGGTCAAGTCACTGGAACTAACAAACGCCTATATCCACTTGGCCATATGTAATTGAGGACAAAATTCCGAGCGCCTGGAGAAGTTCTGAGCGTACAACGGCCGAAACGTCGAAAATGTGACAATGAAAATGAGGACAACAGTCCAAAGACTGTAAATAATCAAAATACTACCTCATCTCAGAAGTATGGATAAATACAGAGATGAGTAAAGAGTGATAACTGCGGACTCAAAATCAGAATATTATCACTGATAACTCTCTCCTTCACTTTGCGGACCCTAATCCTTAATATCCTTAATATTTGTTATAATGCGAAAATATCACAATGATAATGTCGGTCAATAATTATTTATAGTGTGACTTTACAAGTAATCCATAATATTTAATTTTCATATCATATTTATTTTTGGCATATTCATTTTATTTTAAACTGTTTGTGATTGTCTTTCAATCATTCCGCCTCACCTGCTATCTTCTTCCACTGCACCGGTTGGGAAAAGCTGCTCTGACCCATAATGATCTACTTCTATCTGTTATGAATATCCTTGGCATCACACGTGTCCTTGGCGAATTTTTAAATTTTGTTATCCAACAAGTTCGCTAATTCTCCTGTTTCTTAACCGTTCGACCTAAAAAGCATAACTCGTTTATTGTAAATGTTACGATTTATGTTTATTGTCCTGGTAGCCTTCATTTTTTTAATCATTTCACCCCAAGCAAGGCATTCCACTTATATCTCTCTTCATATTAAACGCTATCCAACTGATCGTTACGGATCCTTTTATTTCGACTTCATTATCTTTCTTTAATGTGATCACATAAATGATCAATAATGTGATCACATAAATGATCAATAATGTGATCAAATAAATGGAGATGCATTTCTGAACATCTCCCAGTTATTCTATTTCGATTCTTATAAACTGTTTCACAAAATTATAAATGTTCATTCAGTTAAGTGCCATACGTGAAACACGCTTGGGCGATCATGTCTCGAAAGAGACATGGCTGACTAGGCAGAAAATTATCCCGCTGTAGGTTACCATTGCTTTCTGTAGTAGACTGGTTGCCAACCAAGGCTATAGAACCTAATCTGTCCTGTTATTTAACCCATAACTGGAAGGAAGAGACGGATTAATATCTTTCCCAACGGTATTTGCGCGTAAGTGAATGCAATGAATTCAACTGTAATTCGAACTCGGTTCACCGGTTTCTCGTTCCGAGACGATATCCACTGCCCCACAACGCTCTTCCACGATTACTTTTGCTTTATTTTTCTCTGTTGTTAAACCTGTTTGTTTTATGTCAGTCATGTCATAGTTCATGTAATTTAGACGATGTTTCAGAAGTTCGTAAAATGTCGGCAGAATATTGTAAAACGTAAAACTCTAGACTTTGGTAAAACAGTAGCTACTCTAGCATCTACGCATCGTTCGTTCAATCATGAATTAGAACATTCTCGGTTACTGGCGTATGTTTATATGGTATATCACACACTAAAAATCTTCCTTCTTCTAACGAGCGCCCATAGCTCAGTGGTAGAGTCGCCGACTGATGTTAATTCGGTCGGGTTTCAATACTGGCTAAAAAGCAATCGGAGGTCTAATCGTACCGATGAGCTGCGAAACAGATCTGTCTGCGGATGACTATATATAGAGTAACATTTTCATTATAAGTGTTTATAATAAAACATAGTTGACTGCAACGCAAGAGCTGTTGTGTCTCGGTACTACTGGTAAATACATCACTCAATGAAATCGTTATAAATAGAAATTTGAAATTTCGAGACAACACAACTGTTATCACATCTAGTCAATTAAGTGGGGATTGTGGAAGTCAAAGAGTTGAATTAAGTTAACCAATAGAATGTCAATCAATAATGGCTCGGTGAATGGGTTAAGAAGGTGGGGAAAGGTAGAGAATTAAGGTGTCGTGGAAGCTATATTTTTGAGTCAATTATAAAACATTTGAATTTGAATGTATACATTTGTATTATGACATGTCGGCAATCGTATCGAATGTGTTTGTGCAACGGTTACAAATTTATTAATGTCTTTTATTACTTAAAAATGTTAACCCTTTTCTTTGTACTACTGCTAATATATATATATATATTCGTCATCCACATACAAGCCTGTTTCGCTGTATCACAGCTCATCAATGTGGCTAGACTTCCACTTGGTTCTAGCCGGGATCGAAACTCGACCGATCTGGTGTCAGACGGAGTAGCTAACCCCTAAGCCATAGTCCCATTGGATCTAAGAAGGCAAATTTTAGCGTGTTTTATATAAGAGGTGTATACACACGCAAGTCACCGAAAGAAATCAATTCATTGCTGAAGAGTTACGCATAGATCGCAGAAGTGGTAGCTGTTTTCATTTAAATACTCGTATTTAAGTAGATATTCTGTATATAATCAAACATTATTATATATTTATTTCTACCGTTCTGATTATTTACGATAAATTTTTGTTACGAAAATGTGTGTCATTCGGCAGGATTTGAATCTGCATTTTCTTACCATTTTCGTAACAAAACATTATCGTAAGTAATCAGGGCGGTAGAAATAAATATATAAGACTGTTTAATTATAAACAGAATATTTACTTAAATACTAGTATCGATCAAAACTACTGTTCAAACAAATCATTTCAAGTTGTCGGTTGTTTATAACCATTTCGTTAATCTTCGTTAATTTCCATAACATGATGATTATCGTAAATAATAAGGTCATTAGAAATAAATATATAATACTGTTTGATTATAAACAGAATATCTACTTAAATATGAGTATCGATCAAAAATAATGTTCAAACAAATCATTTCAAATTGTCGGTTGTTTATAACTAGTTTCGTTAATCTTCGTTATATATATATATATATATATATATATATATATATATATATGGTTATGTGTCATATACACATCTTCATTTTTATTGTTAATACTCTTATATCTTATATCTTGCATAAGCCTGTTCGATAATCCATACTGATCTTCTTCTATCTCTTAGAATTATCCCTATTATCACACTTGTCCTTGGGGCGTTTGTTATATATACGAAGGCTTGAACTGAACGTCCCTATTAAAAACAATACAAAAACAAAATGCAACTTAAACAGTCAAAACATGAGAAAAAAATAACAACAAAGACGCCTCTTTGAAAATGGCTAAAGTGGTCGAAGGCGCTTGGGACGATGAAAATTACGGAACATTACTGTACTTCCTTGCTTTTAAAAAAAGGAAAAATGTAAGAATGCTGGTTTTCTCAATTATTCAGACTAGTAGATGTAAATAAACATACGGCTTAATTATTTTTTTTTTAAATCAGAGTATCTACCCAAATACGACTATCCGTTTACAATAATGTTTAAACAAATAAATTATATATATATATATATATATATATATATATATATATATATATACCTTCGTCTTCTATGTGCCTTCTCCTTTCAGGACGTAGGCGATCATAGCCTTCCACGTCTTCCTATCTCTGGTGGCTCTTAGCACGCTTTCTCCTGTTACACCACCCAAACTCCGCTCTGTCATCCACTAGCTCAAGCCCATAAATCTAAAACATAAATGTATAGAAACTAGCATGGCCACAAAATAAGGGATTAGTTTACATATTGATTGTAATATAGAATTGATCCCCCATTTTATATCCACATTATAATTTCTTATAAACAGGACGTAGGCGATCAAGGCTTTCCACGTCTCCTTATCCCTGATGACTCTTAGCGTGCTTTCTTCTGTTACACCACGTTACACGTAACCCCCGCTCTGCCATCCACCTGCTCAGACCCGTCAAGTGTGTTACACGCTGCTTTCCCCTGTCTCTCTTTCACTCTATGTGGGTATCTGATTCTCTAAACCCTCCGTCCTTATTATATATAACAAGAACATTACCTGTCTCTTCCTGATGCTCAGTATTAATTTCTTTTTCGTTTTCATCCTTTCCAAAACCTCATCATTGCTCACATGCTCGATCCATTTTATCCGCAGCATCCTTCTGTAGAACCACATTTCAATTGCTTCAAGTTTTTCCTTCATCTTTGATGATATTATCCAGCATTCCCTGCCATAGCAATTCAGTACTCTCTTCTTTGTTTCTAATGAAATTTTCCTGTCCCTTAATATCAGATTCTGGAAAGCGTCCTTCGCCATGCCAATTCGCCTTTGGATCTCTGTGTCGTACTTTACGTCTTCTGTTAGAACACTTCCCAGGACTACAATTCTAGAAAAGGAACCTTAAAATCTGAGTGAGTTTTGTTGGTATGCTAACCTCAACCTCGGTACGACAACCACGAAAAGTTTCCCATCATCAAATAAACTGATAACGAAAATAATAATAAAACCATTTATTTCTTATATATTACTGGTATAACTTCATAAATTGCCTATTTGAAGAATAATTCTACATCATTTTCTTTGTTTCTAGTGAAATTTTCCTGTTTCTTAATACTTTACTCAGCTTCTGGAATGCGTCCTTCGCCATGCCAATTAGCCACCAAATTTCTGTGTCAAACTTTCCATCTTCTATTAGAAGACTTCTCAGGTATTTAAATGTTTGCACCTGCTTTATTTTAGCATCGCCCACCTGTATTTGGTATTTTCGGTTGCCCTTTTTGCTGATGACCATGCATTTGGCTTTGTTGCCGCTTATTTGTAGTCCTTTCTTGTCACTTTCATCAGCTACCTTCTGTAGGGGGTCTTGTAGTTTAATTTCAGTGTCTGCTATTAGCACTTTATCATCTGCATACCTTATATTGTTCAGATTGTGGCCTCCGATGACGAATCTTGGCATAACCTCTAGAGTCCTCAGAAAAGTCTCGATGTACCAGCTGAATAGATCCGGTGAAAAGACACATCCTTGTCTTACGCCCCTTTCTATCTTTGTATATCTTCTGAATTCGTTACCCGTCCGTATGCAGGCGGTTTGCTGCCAGTAGAGATTCTTGATTATTCTTAGGTCTTTCCTAAATATGTCGAGCCTGTTGAGCATATCTTTCAATTCTTTGTGGCGTACTTTGTCAATTGCCTTCGCACACATTCACAAATACACATTCCTATCCAATGCCCGCTTAGACATAAAATAAGCTTTCAAAATTTTCATATAGAATTCTCTACCGTTTTAATGCACGTGATTAACCAATGAGAGCTAACCCAATTTTTTTATACAACTGCTTACTGGTCTGATCTGTCGCTGACTAAAAACTACTTATTATATATATATATATATATATATATATATATATATATACACTACCGGCCATATATATTTAATATATATATATATATATATATATATATATATATATATATATACACTACCGGCCATATATATTTACACTATATATATATATATATATATATATATATATATATATATATACATTACCGGCCATACATATTTATATATATATATATATATATATATACATACACTACCGGCCATATATATATATATACACACACTACCGACCATATATATATATATATATATATATATGTATATATATATATATATATACACTACCGGCCATATATATATATATATATATATATCTTCATATATATATATACACACTACCGGCCATATATATTTATATATATATATATATATATATATATATATATATATACTACCGGCCATATATATATATATATATATATATATATATATATATATACTACAGGCCATAATTATTAGACCACCCCAGTGTCTTAAAAAATTATAATTCATACTATTTTTTAGTATTTTTGCCAAGTGAATAATTGTACATGAAAATAGAATGGTTCTTTTGTTATTACTGCACAGCAAAATTATGCATCAAATGAATTTATAAATATTTAATAATTACCTACATTGCAGTTTTATCAATGAAAGAATGAAGAAAATTTAGGGTGATTCGGACGAGTTCATCTTTGCTTCCTTGCCTTGTAAAATTTTGCAAAGTCATAATAAAAAACAATTCTATTTTCATTTAGAATTATCCACTTGGCAATAAATACTAAAAAATTGCACGAAATACATCATTTCTTTTAAAAAAACTCGAATGATCTAATAATTATGGCCGGTAGTGTAAATAAAGAACAAAAAAGGAAAACTATATTTATCAAGGTGAAGTGTTGAAATGAATTATATTTTAAATACAGACTGCGCATAAAAATCTCTTCAAACATGAACTATGATGTTTTTTAATATTTAATAATTTGACTTAATCTTTTGAATATTTATGAGTCATTTTTTTTAGTAGCCAACAATGTTTTGCTTATAGATATTTTATTTATTTAAACTCGATACTTTGATGAAATTTATCACAGGACGAAACAAGGAGGCAAGAAAAATTTTTTTTTCTTTTGTCTTCGCTTTTTAATCATACTGTTCTGAGGATAATTTTGCATATACACTACCGGCCATAATTATTAGGCCACGTTAGTATTTTCAAAGAAATGCTGTATTTCATACTATTTTTAGTATTTAATGCCAAATGAAAATAGAATGGTTCTTTTGTTATTATTACTTTGCGAAATCTTATATGACAAGGAAGTAAAGATGAACTCGTCTGAATCACCCTAAATTTGTTTCATTCTTTCATTGATGAAACTGCAATATAGGTAATTATTAGATATTTATAAATTCATTTGATGCACACGTTGTTGTGCAATATTAACAAAAGAAGCATTCTATTTTCATTTACAATTATTCATTTGGCAATAAATACTAAAAAATTGTATGAAATACATCATTTTTTTAAAACAATGGGGTGGCCTAATAAATATGGCCAGTAGTATATATATATATATATATGTGTGTGTGTGTGTGTGTGTGTGTGTGTGTGTGTGTGTGTGTGTGTGTGTGTGTGTGATAGAAGATGTTCCCTGGCATAAAAGACTGATAGGTAACCAGGGATCGAGAAATCAGAGGGGGTTATGAGGGGTTAAGGTTCGTTTCACAAAGAGCTAGAATGTCTAAGGAACTTTAGTTGAGGAAAGATTGTTCATATATATATATATATATATATATATATATATATATGCGCTCTCACACCCTGATTGAGCACTCTGGAAGAATGGTAGACTTTGAAAAATGGTAGCTTCTCTGGCATGTACCTATCGCACATTCAGTAATGAATTAGCTCACTCTGGCTATTGGGCGTGTATAATGATAATATGCACACTAAAAGCTTAGAAGTAGAATCGCCGACTGGCGCCAATTCGGTCGGGTTTCAATCCTGGGTTAAAAGCTATCGGAGTCTAACCGTACTGATGAGCTGTGATACAGTGAAACAGATCTGTCTGCGGACGACTATATATATATATATAGTAATCCGTATATATATATATATATATATATAGTAATCCATATATATATATATAGTAATCCATATGTATATATCGTAATCCATGTATATATATATATATATATATAGATAGATAGATAGATAGATAGATAGATAGATAGATAGATAGTAATCCATATATATATATATATATATATATATATATATATATATATATATATATATATATAAACAGAGAATATTTTAGCGATTTACAATATTCTGGAAATTAATTTTCGAGCGCTATAATTATTGGTAAATTAGAACAGATACGAACTGATCGTAACTGACTCCTGAGAGGATACTTTTCTAATTATCATAATCTTTACTTATTCAAGGCTCAGTTCAAATGTTATCTATCCTTCATATCTTCATAGTATGCACTTACTACCTCCTCTTTCAGCCGGCTTATGACGATTCGTTCATGGGGCTCTTCTTTGAGGTCATCACAGCCATAGCGCACGAGGTCGAGTGCTTTGTTCGCAAATTCCCCTCCAACTTTACATTTTCATCCTCTGGAGTACCCACATCCGACTTCCCACCTAGAACTGAGGCTCAACTGAGTGACATATACATAACCCCCTCTCTAATCTCTAACATAATTTCTAAGATTGACCCTGTTATGGGGAAACACACCTATTCCTCAGATAATGGACTCTCCTTTCTATATTAATGAGAGTTAACAGGAAGTCAACGGGAGAAGTTATTGAGAAATTCTTAGGAAGTTCATAGGAGTTCTTTAGAAGTTCTATTGGAGTTCAGTAGAACTATTAGTTAGTTCCAGTTTGAACATAGTTGGACTAAGGCAGTTGATATTAGTCGGCAGTTAGCCAAATACTAAGGAGTCAGCTTTCAGTGGAAGATTACGAAGTTCCTAACATTCTGGGTGCGTTAAGTCGATTAGCAACCGGCATAGCACGATTATAACCTTCAGTGCGAAAACTACTCCAAAACAGACCCTCATAAGGCAAGCGAAGGTGATGGAATCCCAGTCGTCGTCCAAACTCTATAGCTATTGCGTCTCTGCTTCTTGCTTTCCTGTTTGTTGGAAGACTTCCTATATAGTTCCTGCCTTTAAGAACTCTAGAAAACCCTCAGACTTCCTTTAATATCGCCCTATCAGTCTCCTACTGGTTTTTGGCAAAGTGTTCGAGGCTATTATCAATGCTGAAGTGGCACAGCATCATACGTCCTACAACCTATTTATTCTCTGACAAACAGTATGGCTTCCGCTTCGCCAGGTCTACGGCTGATATGCTAACAACCATCGCCGAATACATATACCAGGCTTTCGATTAGAACGGCGAAGTTCGAGCTGTTGCCCTGGATATCTCCAAAGCAGGGTTCGGCATGCTGGCCTTTTTCGCAAGCTACTGAGCTATGGTATGAATTGACGCTTGTTCGATCTAATTCAATCGTTCCTGTCAAATCTCGTAATAAAGGTCGAATTGAATAGACATGCTCCCAGATTTTATCACAATAATGTGGCTGTTTCTCAAGACTCTATCCAAGGTCCTACGCTTTTCCTGATCTTCATAAATCATTTTCCTGATGTAACCAGTTCAGGATGTGCGTTGTGCTACAGTGAATATCAGCTTGAACGAGAAACCGAGTTCGAATTCCAGTTGAATTCCTTGCATTCACTTACGCGCAAATACCCTTGGGAAAGGTATTAATCCGTCTCTTTCCTCCAGTTATGGGTTAAATAATAGGACAGATTAGGTTCTAGAACCTTGGTCGGCAAACAGTCTACTGCAGAAAGCAATGGCTACCTACTGCGGGAAAATATTCTGCCAAGTTAGTCCTGTCTCTTTCGAGACATGATTGCCCAAGCGTGTATCACGTATGGCACTCAACTGACTGAATGAAGATGATAGTTGGAAACATAAGTAAAGCTTCTACTGGTATAAAGTGGGGGGTTGTTTTTTTTACTGTTATGAAGTAATACACTGATCTCCCACTTATTATTAATTATTAATACAATCCGTTTCTTCTCCCTTCAGCTACAGTTTAAATAGCAGGATAGAAAATCTTCTGCCAAGTCAGTCATGTCTCTTTCGAGACATGATCGCCCAAAGCGTGTATCACGTATGGCACTTAACTGACTTAATCAGTTCACAAGTAAGTATTTATGCTGACGACACGACCATTTACTCCCACCTCGATAATGAATCTGCTGACGTTGATAAAGTAAACATCGGTGCTGATATTAAAAAGGACCTCCAATCTGTGGTGGACTGAGGCAAGATATGATTTGCAAATTTTAATGCTTTTAAAACTAAATTGCTCTTCTTTAACCACCATAGACTAACTATCCTACCTCCAGTCAGCATGGATCGCGCTGGTCTCCTCGAAAGAAATACACTGTGCCTCCTTGGTTTCGTTCTCTCAGCCGACCTCAAGTGGAACAACTATATCAAATCAATAGCTACAGCTACTGATAGGAAAGTCGGGTTTTCCTCGTCCGAATCTATCTTGCACATATACAAATCTACTATTCATCCATGCATTGAATACTGTTGCCATATCTGGTCTGGTACTCCTACCATTCATCCTGGGATTCTCAACAAAATTAAAAGGAGAATATGCAATGTAATCGATCCCGAGTTGACAGCTCGACTTCAGTCACTTTCTCACCGACAAGATGTGGCTTCCCTCTGTCTTTTCTACAAATATTTTCACGGCTTCTGATTTAATGAACTTAGCTCCCAGGTGCCCCTCTACAGGAATTTACTCGGGCTACTAAATTAGCAGTTAGGTCCCACCATTTTACAGCCAAAACAGTCAAATGTGACTGGCACTTCTACTCACTCAGTTTCTTTTCCCGCATTTCCCGTCTGTGGAACTCTCTTCTCTATACTTGCTGCCCTGATAGCTACAATCTCTAAAAATGTAAGTGCAACGTCAATTGCCATCTTTTATCTCCTTGATTCTCTTCTTTCTCTTATCCTATCCCCGCCACAACCGATATCTTGTATCTTCTTCCTTCTCGTTCTCCTTTCATGTAACCCCCTACACACCAGTGGCAGTACTGCTTTGCTAGAAGCGAAATGATTATAAAAAAAAAATAGGTTGCATGTTTGAAAATAATTCATCGCCTGCAAGGCTGGGTAAGCGACTGTCAGCACTGACAAGGTGAGTAAAGTAAAACATTCCTTTTTCCAAAGAGTTAGTGCAAATATTTGACACAGACTTGTGTTCCGTCTCTTTTTTCCATTACGTTTATTATAACATATGTAATTAGATGCGTAAAAACATGGTTATTTATTTCTACAGTTATTTATCTAACCAGGCATGTAAATTCATATTTGTTTATCCGGGCATGGGAAATATCTTTGTCGATTATACATCTACCAGTCGTCTGTGAATTGATTATTACTGCTATATCTGGTCTGGTGATTCTGTTATATATCACGAGGTACTTGACAAAATCCAAAGAAAGATTTGTAATGTTATCGATCCAAACATTTCACATCAGTAAATTTTTCCCCGCCATAAGGTGTCCTCCTTCTGTCTTTTCTATTAATATGAGTAGGCAAAATATTTATATCAATATGCTGTCAAAAATGACAGTAAAATATTTATCTCGATATGCTGTCTAAAATGACGGCAAAAATATTTATATCGATATGCCGTCTAAAATGACAGTAAAATATTTATCTCGATATGCTGTCTAAAATGACGGCAAAATATTAATATCGATATGCCGTCTAAAATGACGGTAAAATATTTATCTCGATATGCCGTCTAAAATGATGGCAAAATATTTATATCGATATGCTGTCTAAAATGACGGCAAAACATTTATATCGATATGCCGTCTAAAATGACGGTAAAATATTTATCTCGATATGCCGTCTAAAATAGCAGCAAAATATTTATATCGATATGCTGTCTAAAATGACGGCAAAATATTAATATCGATATGCCGTCTAAAATGACGGTAAAATATTTATCTCGATATGCTGTCTAAAATGACGGCAAAATATTTATCTCGATATGCCGTCTAAAATAACGGCAAAATATTTATATCGATATGCTGTCTAAAATGACGGCAAAATATTTATATCGATATGCCGTCTAAAATGACGACAAAATATTTATATCGATATGCTGTCTAAAATGACAGCAAAATATTTATATCGATATTTTTTTTTATAAGCGTTTCATCCCGAGCAAGGCATGTCACTGCCACTACTGTGCAGGGGGCTACGTAGAGTGGAGAAAGGCTGATTAAATATAGGAAATAACAGAGGGTGGGTGATAGGCGGGTGAGGATACCGAGAATGAGGGTTGGGTAGATGAGAGCGTTGTGAGAATAGTTGGGAGTTAGTGTGATAGGAGGTGTCTATTGACCCTACATTTAAACACCTGGAGATTGTAACTGTCGGGAAAGCAGACTTGTGGAAGGGAGTTCCACAGGCGGGAAGCGCGAGAAAAGAAGCTGTTGGAGTAGAATTTACGGTTACATCTTATTTGTTTAATTGTAAAAGGGTAAAATATTTATATCGATATGCCGACTAAAATGACGGTGAAATATTTATATCGATATGCCGACTAAAATGACGGCAAAATATTTATATCGATATGTCGACTAAAATGACGGTGAAATATTTATATCGATATGCCGACTAAAATGACAGCAAAATATTTATATCGATATGCCGACTAAAATGACGGTGAAATATTTATATCGATATGCCGACTAAAATGACGGCAAAATATTTATATCGATATGTCGACTAAAATGACGGTGAAATATTTATATCGATATGCCGACTAAAATGACAGCAAAATATTTATATCGATATGCCGACTAAAATGACGGTGAAATATTTATATCGATATGCCCACTAAAATGACGGTGAAATATTTATATCGATATGCCGTCTAAAATGACGGCAAAATATTTATATCGATATGCCGACTAAAATGACGGCAAAATATTTATATCGATATGCCCACTAAAATGACGGTGAAATATTTATATCGATATGCCCACTAAAATGACGGTGAAATATTTATATCGATATGCCCACTAAAATGACGGTGAAATATTTATATCGATATGCCGTCTAAAATGACGGCAAAACATTTATATCGATATGCCGTCTAAAATAGCAGCAAAATATTTATATCGATATGCTGTCTAAAATGACGACAAAATATTTATATCGATATGCCGTCTAAAATGACGGCAAAACATTTATATCGATAGGCCGTCAAAAATGACGGCAAAATATATATATCGATAGGCCGTCAAAAATGACGGCAAAATATATATATCGATAGGCCGTCAAAAATGACGGCAAAATATATATATCGATAGGCCGTCAAAAATGACGGCAAAATATATATATCGATAGGCCGTCAAAAATGACGGCAAAATATATATATCAAGATGAACACAGACTTTATTAAACACATTCACGACTAACAGCTAAAATTCCGGACACTTAACTCCTCACTATGGTTTCTAAATGACCTCTTAACTCCTCACTATGGTTTCTAAATGACCTCTTAACTCCTCACTATGGTTTCTAAATGACCTCTTAACCCTCACAAATTGACGAACTACTTACATTTTCTCTTTGAATATATAACTCCTACAATTGATGTTATTCTGTTAATAACATTCCACTTTTTTTTTACAAAAAAAAAACACTTTTATTCTTCCACATTCCAACCTTCTGATAATTCTAATAATTATGATAACTATGATTCCGATAAATCCTAATTTGTAGGGAGTTCGGTTATGTTATGCTTATAGGCTAATTTAATAAACATGTTACATATCGACAAACAACAAACACGCATATATATAAAAATATAAGTTATATTTTTATTAATGACGATGAACCGTGTAGCCTAGGGAACAGAGAGTGAGAGAGCGCGCTTCTAAAGGTTGACGGGAGTGTCGTCGTATCTGTTGTGTCTCTCTCTCTCTCTACTGCTACTCTGGTCTGTCTGGTGAATCCGTGCGCCGAGGTCTTTTTATAATCTCCAAACCGGGACTTTTTCTTCCGGTTTTGCCTCGCCCACGCACGCCTACGTAATTCTCAGAGACACCTGTTCTGTTTACCTCTGTAGCCATTTCCGCTACTGCCGGAAATAAGGTCAAACAAACATCCGTTCCTTTCAACGACCGGAAACACCCCCGCTTGCATCAGCCTTCCTCGGGTGGGGCCAGATTGTTATATTACAAACATTTAATCATCTCTCTACTACTTCAATCTAATCTCGCCTCCTCCGCTTCTCTCCCTTCGTTTTACTCATGATACTTCCGCCCTGTATACTGTTTATACGAGTGCTTACCTCTTTGATTTCGACTACACTGTTCATCAAAACAAAACCCACCCTGTCACCTGGGTTTTCGCACTCCTTGGCCTTTCAAAACAATATTTATTTTCTTTTAAATTTTACCAGCTTTTCTTCGTTCAATGTAAAATATACCCCTGAGCAAAATTATTATTTTATTTTAAATCATTTCACCCCAGACAAGACATTCTACTGCCACTGTTGCGCAGAGGGATACATAGGGGAAAGTGATGAGTAAGAGGGGGTAGTTATAGGAAATGTCAGGAGGAGGGTAATAGAGGGATGATAATATCGGGAATGGGGGTGGAGCAGATGGAGAAAAGATGTTAAGTGAATGGATGCGAGTTAGTGAGATAGATGTTTATTGATCTTACATTTAAATTCCTGGAGATTGTAGCTGTCGGAAAAACAAGTATATGGAAAGGAATTCCACAGTTACTGCGTGTAGGAAATCTTCCTTTGTAGTTCCTATATTTAAGAATGCTGGTGAACCCTCGGACCCCGCTAATTACCTCCCTATCAGCCTCCTACCTATCTCTGGCAAAGTGTTCGAAGCCATTATCAACGCTGAGGTGGTTCAGCATCTCACAGCCCACAGACTCTTCTCAGACAAATAGTGTGGTTTAAATACATGGGAAGTGTTCTTACAGAAGACGGAAAGTGCGACAAAGATTTGAAGGTGAATTGACATGGCGAAGAAAATGAAAATAATTGGATTTATTTTATTTCATTCTACTGCTATTTATCAATCCAGGTATGTTAAATCTAATTTAATCTTTCACAGTTATACATCTACCAGTAGTCTATGCATTGAGCACATTGCTCAAATGTTGTTTCCATGGTCTTCTGAGCATCCTTCTGTAGAATCACATACTTACAAAATATATTAATAGTACGCAGCTGATAATGACGTGGACTTATTTTCAAACATGTTATTTGCAAATAAAAACATCTGGGCCAGTGAATATGTGGTAATACCGAGCAAAAGCGATGGACCGGATGTTCGCCATTCCACGAACAAAAAGCAAATGACCAAAAGTCGTCCGTGCGCATCCGGGTTCGCGCAGATGTTCCGGTTGAAAAATAAAAATTAATCAAATATTAAATTTCCATTTCGCGAGCCTACGCGAATTTTATTTATCAGCCAATGGGAAGCCCAGAATCAAATACAAGTGTGAAATCCCAAACGAGCTGCTGTGATCCAAAAAGTCGAAATAAAAAGCCGAGACAGAAAGCACCCAACAGACAGACCGACCGACGGTGACAGGAGAGAGTAATTAATATCTCCCTTGACCAAGTCAAGTAGCTACTATGCTCGTCTCTTCACCTCTCCTTCCTTTTTCCCTGTCTCAAAACTACTTACCGACCAAAGCGGCGACTACATCAAAGACATTCCTCATTTAAACGCTCCCCACATTCCTAAGCCTTAAATCTCTTTTCAGCATTGTATTGCCATTAACAAAATTTAACCCGGCCGTTGTACCCATATTCAAAGACTGTTTCCTTACTTACTGACTTACGGACTCTAGGAGTGGAAAATTCAAAATGAACATTCCTCACATACCTCCGCTCCATTTTCGATTTTTAAGCACTAATTATCCTTTCACCATTATTGCCATAAACAAATTTTAAAGTCGTGTTCGGATCACGTCGGAACAGCCCCTATAAAGTGGTGACCACGAGGTGATATGAACACGCACAAAGACATTTCCACCAGATAAGAATGGATTTCCCCAGAAATATTGCGAAAAACGACGAATCTCTGTTTTATACAAAGTCTGTGTGCATATTTTTGGTGCCACCTTGTACATGTAGAATGAGTTTTTAAAAAATAAATAAATTCGCTAAAAGAGGTCAGCTAATGTTCAGAGAATAAAAAATAGTGGGAAAGACATTCGAAAAAGAAAGAGAAGACACGAAAGAACAAAAAAAAATAAACAACAAAGAGAAGGAAATCAAGATATAATAATCATAATAAAAGCGTGAAAACGAGGCGAAGAAACATGAAAACGAGGCGTAGTACATGAAAATGAGGCAATGATAATACACAAAGAAAGAAAAGAGTATATCCAAATGATTCATGGTACGCTCGATGCCATGATGTCGTTAACGCTAATCTCGTTCCACGGGTAAAGCGCATGCGCATTGAGCTATCATTTAGTCGGCTGCTTTTGCAGATTCGTTTAGACCGAGGAAGGCGTTATTCAATTTTCTTTTTTTTGCCATTTATATCAATAGATATACATCCTGTTTCTTGGCCGTAAGATATTTGTACTTTTTTTTCTCTCATTTTGTTGTATTATGTTTAAGAAGAAGTGGAGAACAAAAAAAATAAGCATATGATATTATCCTCAAAGTATTAACCGTACGCCATTTTGATATAACAGAAAAAACAATCACAAGAATGATTGAATCAAACTACAAACACTAACAAAATCCAATATCTGTCGAACACACTCCTAGAATTCTACTTCTATGTGCCCTGTCCTTTCAGGACGTAGGCGCTCATGGCCTTTCACGTCTCCCTACCCCTGGTTCCTCCTGTTACACCATGCAACCCGCGCTTTGCCATCCACCTGCTCAGGCCAGTCGAGTACGTTACACGCTGTTTTTCACTGTCTCTCCTTCCCTCTATCTGGCCTGTTAATATAAGATTCTCCAAGCCCTCCTTCCTCATTGCATGTCCAAGGAACTTCAGCTGTCTCTTCCTGATGCTCAGTATTAATTTCCTTTTCGTTTCCATCATTTCCAAAACCTCGTCATTGCTCACATTCTCAATTCATAATATCCGCAGCATCTTTCTGTAGAACCACATTTCAGTTGCCTCAAGTTTTTTCCTTCATCTTTGATGATATTGTCTAGCATTCACTGCCATATTGAAGAACTGACAACACACAGCAATCCAGTACTCTCTTCTTTGTTTCTAGCGAAATCGTCCTGTTTCTTAATACTTTACTCAACTTCTGGAATGCTTCTTTCGCCATGCCAATTCGCCTTCGGATTTCTGTGTCACACGTTCCGTCTTCTGTTAGAACACTTCCCATGTATTTAATTTTTTGTACCTGCTTGATTTTAGTATCCTCCACCTGTATTTGGCATTTTGGGCTGCTCTTTTTGCTGATGACCATGCATTCGGTTTTCTTGCAGTTTATTTGTAGTCCTTTCCTGTCACTCTCTTCAGCTACCTTCTGTAGGTGGTCTTGTAGTTTCCTTTCCGTGTTAGCTATCAGCACTGTATCATCAGCATACCTTATGTTGTTCAAATTGTGGCCTCCGATGACAAATCCTGGCATAATATCTAGAGTCCTCAGAATAGTCTCGCTGTACAAGTTGAATAGATCCGGTGAAAAGACACATCCTTGTCTTACGCTTCTTTCTATCTTTGTATATATGCGGAGATTCGTTACAGGAAGCTGAAAACAGGATATTTAAAATAATGTACGGAATTAACCAAGACTATTGAAATAGTATTGTAGATAATTTTATCCGGGTTCATATGAACCTAAAATCTATTTTCTGTGTATTCCTCCAGATATTATTTCAGATCTTTCATTTAATAACTTTCTCGTTCTGAACAAGTTGAATATATCCGGTGAGAAGACACATCCTTGTCTTACGCCCCTCTCTATCTTTGTATATCTGCTGAATTCGTTTCCTGTCCGTATGCAGGCGATTTCTGCCAGTAGAAATACAGTTTTCATAAAACAACGGTGTAAAATCTGCTCGATACAGATAATCGTTATCTGTATTTTAATAAAAATGATTTTTATAATATGTTATTTATAAACACCTTTATTTAATGACTCTATTGTACGAGTATCCTTTTTTTATGGCGTTTATATATTCTACGCTTAGTGAAGTTATAAAATTCAATTAATTATGAATTAAATTATATTTGAAAATATGTATCCAACCAGTTTTGCAAATCTACATATTCGTTTTCTTAGAAGTAATATAGTTTAGAATAATTTTTTCGAACAATTCATAATCTGACGGTTACAACCATTCTTCTTCTGTGTATTGTGTCTCTTTAGGGTGTTAAAAATCATTCCTCACCACAATTTTCTGTACTTTGTAGCTCTCAATAGATTCTGTTTTAATGCCATTCACCCCGAACTCTGTTCCGCCATCCATTAACTTTTAAGCTCACCAGGTGGGTTAGCCGTTTCTTTTCCTCTGTCTCTCTTATCTTTAATCTCTCCAGTGAGTATCACATTTTCCAAACCTACTTTTCTCGTTATGTGCCCTAGAAATGTCAACTCTCTCTTCCTGGTGTGTCATTCTTGTTTTCATTATCTCTAAAACTTCGTCGTTGCTCACATTTTCGGTTCATGATATTCCCAGCATCCCTCTGTAGAACCACATTTTTGCTGCTTCAAGTCTCTTCATCTTTGAGTTTTTCCAGCATCCACGGCCATATAGGAGTAGTGTTATGTAACAGTTCAGTACTCTTTTCTTTAAATTAAATTTTTACTTTAAACTGCCGTGAGAAAAATCCATTCTAGCCGAGAGATAACAAGAGAATTTTCGTATATGTTTTTTTAGACTCTTCATATGATTTTAGTAATTAGTGTCGCCTAGGAGAATTATGTTTTAGGTTTGTTTGTTTTTTTCTTTGTGGTTAAGGTTTTCTCTATTCTTACCCGGGAAGATTTGGGAGGTGTAGCGGAACTGAAAGGCAGCAGTTTGCTGAAACGACTGCAGTCCTCCGTCAAAAAAGATAACGAGTAGCAGGCGTGATATGCAAGTAATTTTAAAGTAATTTTATCCCTAAAATAGTAAGACGATATTATATGAAACGGAAATTAATTTTTTTAAAAAAGTTTGGGCAAAGCCAAATTTTACATCATGTCAACCTTTTCTCGGTTACCCTTTATTTCTTCTTTTCTTTTTCCATTTTATGTATCTATCCTTTACTTCTCGCTCTCATTTAGCTGGCGTTTCTTTCGACGGCCGTCTGGCGCGATTTTTTTTTCTTTCCTTCCCCCATCGCTCCTTTCCCTGTCTACCCCGTTGTTTTCTTTTTCCTCTGCTTTCTATTTCGCTCTCCCCCATTTACTTTTCTGCAACACGCTTAATTTTTGATTTATTAACATAGATGTAATCTAAAAGTCATTTTCAATAGTCGAGTCTTGAATCCTTTTGTCGTCTCTCTTTTCTTTTCCCCTTCTTCCCTACCCTCCGTATCAATGTCTAGACGACAACCTTCTAACACAATCTACTCTCTTTTTTTTGACACTTTTTTCCATTATTCTTTCATATTTTATCTGACTTCTTTTCTTCCGGGCATGATGTTCTTTTTGAGTAAACTTCCGGGATATGAATTTTGTACTGCATTTTCATAATAAATGAATTTTGCTGAAGAAGTGAGATTTTTCCTCGCTGAAATAGCCATAAGGTATATGTAAATTTCGGAGTTTTATTTGAATATATACATATCTGGTTCTGTCAATAGATAACACTATTTACATCGAGCCCTCAACCAGGATTATTTTTAATAGTAATGAGATTAATATTAATAAGATTTGTTTAGTGATTTTACCCACATGCCATTTTCGTTTTTGATTCACACACACACACACACACACACACACATATATATATATATATATATATATATATATATATATATATATGCTAGCAGTATAGCCCGGCGTTGCTCGGGAGTAATGAAAGCTTTAAAACTAATCAACTAATCCATGGTCCGGAGCTCAGACTGTTTGGACCTTGGCACGAAAGACTGAAAAGCAATAGTTGTTTCCAGTTAAAGCGAAATCGTAGATTGAAAGAAAAATGAATGGATGTAAGTCAAATTTTGATTTCCTGGTATCGATATCAAATTAGTTTTTTTCGTCGTAAACTGAATTTTGAAGGCTAAATAAGTCCTCTGATTAAATGGTATCATGGCTGAGACTAAGAACTACAATTTTTCCTACTTAGAGCTAAACCCGAAGCAAAAACTAAAATAAAAGGGCTGAAAAAAATACAGACATACAGGCAGATAAACAGACACACACACAAACATCTTGCTTTTTATATATATATATATTATCGATTTTCTGCACTATTATAAGAACTGCAACCTTGAAACTTCTGAATATCGTTTCTTATGTCTTTGTCTATGAGTGTATCAGATTTGATTAAAATCTGACCACTCCTTCTATAACCCAATTTTTTCGATTATCGATATCTATCGGGGGTACCACTGTGTAAATTTTCAAGAAAGTCGGTTCAGCCGTTTTGGAGTCTATAGGTAACGGACACACACACACACACACACACACAGAGAGAGAGACAAAGTTCCATTTATAAATAAGTTTAGATATGTTCTGTTATTCTAATGCACTGGTTACCTACCTTTTAGTGTTTTTCTTCCTGGCCCTGACAGGTCACAACATTTTTAAAGTAAACTTGACATGCGTATAACACATGTGAAACAAATCGAAGATATTACGCACAAATACGTCACTTCCGTACTTGTACCATTCGGTCTGTATTGCGTCAGTTGGTTTACTTGATAATCATTTATATGCTTTATAGCTGTTTTGATTTCCAAATATGTCGGATCAAAATCTAGTTCGAGAAATCCTGACTTTAAAGGAATTGATGACAATTCGATCCACAATAGATGGAGAAATTAAGACAGTTTTAAAGTGTCGATTATGGATTTCACTTTTATCAATTTTCTAAAGATAGATAGATAGATAGATAGATAGATAGATAGATAGATAGATAGATAGATAGAACTAGATCGACATAGATAGATAGATAGATAGATAGATAGATAGATAGATAGATAGATAGATAGATAGATAGATAGAACTAGATCCTTATAGATAGATAGATAGATAGATAGATAGATAGATAGATATGAACAAACTGATAGATAGATAGATAGATAGATAGATAGATAGATAGATAGATAGATAGGTCGAACTAGGTAGATAGATAGATAGATAGATAGATAGATAGATAGATAGATAGATAGATAGATAGATAGAACTAGATCGACATAGATAGATAGATAGATAGATAGATAGATAGATAGATAGATAGATAGATAGATAGAACTAGATCGACATAGATAGATAGATAGATAGATAGATAGATAGATAGAACTAGATCCTTATAGATAGATAGATAGATAGATAGATAGATAGATAGATAGATAGATAGATAGATAGAATAGGTGAACTAGGTAGATAGATAGATAGATAGATAGATAGATAGATAGATAGATAGATAGAACGAGATAGGACATAGATAGATAGATAGATAGATAGATAGATAGATAGATAGATAGATAGATAGATAGATAGATAGATAGATAATTAGAACTAGATCGACATAGATAGATAGATAGATAGATAGATAGATAGATAGATAGATAGATAGATAGATAGAAAGAACTAGATAGATAGATAGATAGATAGATAGATAGATAGATAGATAGATAGATAGAACTAGGTCGACATAGATAGATAGATAGATAGATAGATAGATAGATAGATAGATAGATAGATAGAACTAGATCGACAGATAGATAGATAGATAGATAGATAGATAGATAGATAGAACTAGATCGACATAGATAGATAGATAGATAGATAGATAGATAGATAGATAGATAGATAGATAGATAGATAGAACTAGATCCTTATAGATAGATAGATAGATAGATAGATAGATAGATAGATAGATAGATAGATAGATAGATAGAACTAGGTCGACATAGATAGATAGATAGATAGATAGATAGATAGATAGATAGATAGATAGATAGATAGAACTAGATCGACATAGATAGATAGATAGATAGATAGATAGATAGATAGATAGATAGATAGATAGATAGATAGATAATTAGAACTAGATCGACATAGATAGATAGATAGATAGATAGATAGATAGAACTAGATTGACATAGATAGATAGATAGATAGATAGATAGATAGATAGATAGATCGAGATAGATAGATAGATAGATAGATAGATAGATAGATAGATAGATAGATCGACATAGATAGATAGATAGATAGATAGATAGATAGATAGATAGATCTAGATCGATATAGATAGATAGATAGATAGATAGATAGATAGATAGATAGATCTAGATCGATAGATAGATAGATAGATAGATAGATAGATAGATAGATAGATAGATAGATAGATAGATAGATAGATAGATAGATAAAAGAAATTGTGATAAATTCAAAGTGGTTGCTTCCTCCTCACTGACAAATAACAAGACGTCAACAATTTCAAAACAACCAGTGAATAAAAATATTTTCTTCTTCTTCGACCCGACTCTGACTAGACGCTTTGCCAGTGGCTTATTATTGTAAGGTTTCGCACGCGACGTATTGTTATGCATTTCGTCGTTGTAATTACTGTATAGAGGGGAGGTCAAACTGCGGCCGGCACTAACACCTGGGGCGTCAAGTGTCCAAATCGTTCTGATATAATAATTGTAATTAGAGTGGCCTTCATAAAATCTGATAAACGATTGACGTTTGCAATTGTCTCGCGAAACTTCCATCGCAATTGTTCAAGAAAGAAGAAAGAAAATGTTCACGTCATGGCATATGTCAATTTTTAGCACTATCCTGACGGGTCTCAGATATTCAATCTTGCCCTTCGATCAAATCTACCGTCATGCTGTTTTTTTTGTTTTTGTTGTTTTGTTTTTTGTTTTTTTTTTGTTTTGTTTTTTTTTGGGGGGGGGGGGTTTGTTTTTTTTGTGTTGTTTTTTTGTTTGTTTTTTTTTTTATGGACCGGATGGACTTCGTGTGGGTGGATTCTTTGTCTAAGAACCAAACTCTAAGTACCCGTTGTCCACATCCATTTATTTCTCTGCACGAAAACACTTTCTTCAATAAACGAAGAGAGTTACTCAACTTTGCCTAGTCTGGCACAAGGCTAGTGAGTGTTATACACACATTTAACGCCGTGCGATATCAAACCCGCATTATCGCTCTACGGCAATAATATTAATTAATTTTTACTTTATCCATTTCACCCCAAGCAAGATGAAAATGCCACTAAGACGCAAAAAAATTACTGATATTGAACGAGCATGGTTTTAAAAGTAAAAAGTAGGAAGAAATTACAATAAAAGAACAGAATATAGTAAAAACAAATGATAGCGGTTGGTAGTGAATTTAAATTTTGAATATTGTAGGCAGCAAGGAAGAAAGAATCTGGAAGAGAGTTCCACATACGATAAATGCGAGAAAATAAACTATTAGAATAAATTATACTGTTATATCTAGCAAAGTCAACAGTAAAACGGTAAGACCTATATACCAATCCAGCAGCAAGCTTAAATTCATACAGTCGTGACACCAAGCTAACTAGAAAAATGCCATGAAAAAAGCTGTAGAAAATGTAGTGGGAAGTCACATGACGTTGCTGTGAAAATATCTAAAGAGTCTGTAATGTAGTCGATCCTGACCTGTCACTGTGCTTCCATACATATACAGACTGGTCCCACAGTACATGAACAGTGATTAATAACATTTATTTTGAGATTACATACACAATTATGAATAGAATAAGTAAAGAACATGTAGGAAAAAAGTGTCTTTAATCTAACATGTTTCACTTATAACAAGTTTCTATAAAGATTTATTATTTCTTCTCTTGTAGAGTAATTTTCGCACTGAAGGTTATAATCGTGCTATGTCGGTTGCTAATCGACTTAACGCACCCAAAATGTTAGGAACTTGGTAATCTTCCGCTGTAAGCTGACTCCTTAGTATTCGGCTAACTGCCAACTAATATCAACTGCCTAGTAGTTCTACTGAACTCCAATAGAACTCTAAAGAAATCCTATGAACTTTCCAAAAACTCTTAAGAACTTCTCCCATTATCTTCCTGTTAACTCTTAATAATATAGGAGGGAGAGTCAATTAACGGAGGAATAGGCGTGTTTCCCCATAACATTTTCATCCTTATTAAATCTCTGAAGAAGCTTGTTATAAGTGAAACATGTTAATAAGGATGTCAAGGATGAAATTTTCCATCGAAAAGAATAATCATCCCGGTTCGTCTATATGAAACTAAAAATGAAGATTTTCAGAAGAGATTTTACAAGAACGATCCTGACCTGTCACTGTGCTTCCATACATATACAGACTGGTCCCACAGTACATGAACAGTAAATGATAACATTTATTTTGAGATTACATATACAATTATGAATAGAATAAGTAAAAAACAAGTAGGAAAAAAGTGTCTTTAATCTTCCATGTTTCACTTATAACAAGCTTCTATTAAGATTCATTATTTTTTCGTCCTTATTAAATCCCTGAAGAAGCTTGTTATAACTGAAACATGTTAGATTAAAGATACGTTTTCCTATTTATTCTTTACTCATTCTATCCATCTTGTCGGATTCCGATCCATATATTCAACTCATATACAATTATATTTGCTAATACAATTATTACATTGACATTTAAATTTTATTGCATACAATAATACAATTTTATCGTCGCAGATTCTTAAACTGTTTGCTCAGCGCAACACAGCTTTGTAGTCTGTACCTCACGATTAGGCAAACATTTTTGCACAAGTCTCTTTATGTATTAATTTCTTGAAATGCATCTCTTATGTAATTTTTCAAATCACCAACACTTCTTGGTTTTCGACTATAAACTTAATCTTTGAGTTCTACCCAAAAGAAGAAATTTGTTGGAGTCATGTCAAGGTGAATGCGCTAGCCAACCATTTGGACCCCTCAGAAAATGTTTCATCAAGATGCTTACAGACAGCTCTTGAATAAATTTGAGGGGCCCCATTTTGTTGGAAATAAAGATCATGTGAATTAGGCTGTTTTAAATATAGAACAACTTGGTTCATTATAATTTCAAGAAATATATGGCCTGTGACTGTTCCATAAAATAACTGCTCATCTACTTTTAGGAAACCATATATATATATATTCATCCGCAGCCAGATCTGTTTCGCTGTATCACAGCTCATCAGTACGGCTTAGACTCTGATCGCTTCCTAACCCAGGATTGAAACCCAACCGAATCGACGTCAGTCGGTGATTCTACCCCTAGTCCACGTGCGCAACTGTCTAACTACTTTTAGAAAATCATATATATATAGGGTTTTCTAAAAGTAGATAGGCAGTTATATATGACTCCTCCCCCACCGTTAGCGATTTGCAAAAAAAAACATGTAGTGTATAAATTTAAATGCCCCTTTCGAGAATGTATCTCTAACAAACTAAATAATACCTACATTGGACAAACTACTAACTCGCTTTCGCGGAGACTTCTAACATATTCCGACATTTAAAACACCACGGCTATCAACACACACTTGTTAGGAAAACACTTGTTGAAAATACGCATATACTTAGACAAGAAAATAATAAACGAAAACTTAAAATTCTAGAAGCTATCTACATCAAACTGTTTAAACCTAGCCTAAATAAAATAAATTTCGACACCTCTACTAACATACTTCAATTCCTATAATCGACGGGAGGGGTCATAGTTATTATACTTACCCCCTACACCATAGTAGCAGCAGTTTCCAGACCAATCCCTCATGCCACTATACACTCAATTGAACAAAAAACCCACTACCACCATTCCTTCTCGGCCTACAGCCATGTGCGACACAAAAAATGAACCTGTCTAATTTTCTCTGTGAAACTCCACTCTGTTAATAATAATTTAAATGTTCTATGTTCACTGAACATTAAATGTTCATCCTTTGATAATGGCTTATGTAAGCCGAAAGCTCAGACCTGATAAAAAAAATCAACAGTTATTGCGATTTCTTGTCGTCTTTCCATGACAACACTATCAAGCTAATCAGATCACACGAACGGATCTTACACAAAATAAATAGACAGAACTTGTCTATATTATTCAATGAAACCTGTATTAATATATATATATATATATATATATATATATACAACTGCCCATCTACTTTTAGAAAAGCCTATATATATATATATATATATATATATATATATATATATATATATAGGCTTTTCTAAAAGTAGATGGGCAGTTATATATATAATTTCATATTATGTTTTCAAGCCTGTAAAGCAGCTGATTTCTCTTAAGAGGTTTTGAAAAAAAAATTTAATTCAATTGAATTACAGTCAATAATTAAATTTGCGCCCAACGTTTATTTTATTTTAAATCACTCCCGACTAATTGATCATCGAGTAACGAAGAAAAAAACAACAAACCTGGTAGGGAGGGACTTAGGACGGTGAGGCTACTTATCAGACAGACAAGAAAAAATAACTGATTTCATAGGAGAAGAATATTCTTAAGGAATCTGTTAAAAATGGTGGCGGTGAACTATTTAATAGACACGTTCTTGTAAAATCTCTTCTGAAAATCGTTCATTTTTAGTTTCATAGTGACGAGCCGGGATGATTATTCTTTTCGATGGAAAATTTCATCCTTGATATCCTTATTAACATGTTTCACTTATAACAAGCTTCTTCAGAGATTTAATAAAGACGAAAATGTTATGGGGAAACACGCCTATTCCTCCGTTAATTGACTCTCCCTCCTATATTATTAAGAGTTAACAGGAAGATAATGGGAGAAGTTCTTAGGAGTTTTTGGAAAGTTCATAGGATTTCTTTAGAGTTCTATTGGAGTTCAGTAGAACTACTAGGCAGTTGATATTAGTTGGCAGTTAGCCGAATACTAAGGAGTCAGCTTACAGCGGAAGATTACCAAGTTCCTAACATTTTGGGTGCGTTAAGTCGATTAGCAACCGACATAGCACGATTATAACCTTCAGTGCGAAAATTACTCTACAAGAGAAGAAATAATAAATCTTTATAGAAACTTGTTATAAGTGAAACATGTTAGATTAAAGACACTTTTTTCCTACATGTTCTTTACTTATTCTATTCATAATTGTGTATGTAATCTCAAAATAAATGTTATTAATCACTGTTCATGTACTGTGGGACCAGTCTGTATATATATGGAAGCACAGTGACAGGTCAGGATCGACTACATTACAGACTCTTTATATATTTTCACAGCAACGTCATGTGACTTCCCACTACATTTTCTACAGTTTTTTCACGGTATTTTTTCTAGTTAGCTTGGTGTCACGACTGTATGAATTTAAGCTTGCTGCTGGATTGGTATATAGGTCTCACCGTTTTACTGTTGACTTTGCTAGCTATAACAGTATAATTTATTCTAATAGTTTAATTACTGTTCATGTACTGTGGGACCAGTCTGTATATGTATGAAAGCGCAATCTTCAACTTACTTTTTTTTAATTTATTTATTTAACTAATATTTTCTTTTTTAACTAAAGACGCTAAAAGTCTTATGAGTGAGGCGGGATATTAGCAACCCGGTAGGGCGAAAAACAATACCTACAAAAAGGGCGAAAGAACTCTAAGGAGCCAACGGACAGCTAACTAGAGGCCGTGTCTCGATAAATCACCGTGGAGAATGCAACAAAAGACCACTCCACTATCAATTCCAAGAAAAATAATGGGCTTTATAAATCAACAAATAAAACCCAACTGTGTTAAGAGGGTTACGTCTAAAGAAATTACTTCCTCATCTGGGAAGAACAGACACAGGCAACAGGTGACACCTGACCGTCATCCAGCGACTGTTAGCGGCGCAAAGAAGACACATGTCCGGGAAGGAACAACATGAGCAACAGATGTCACCGGACCGTTATCCTGCGACTGTTCGCAACAAACAAAATCTACTCTAGGGACATAGAACGTCTGGACATTGAACAACTGCCTACAGTTGTAGAATATCAAGCAGGAGATGAGCAGATTGAATATCATGATTTTAGGAATATGCAAAACTAGTTAGCCAAACAACGGAGGTTTCATCAATGACAACCATAGGATCATATACGTAGGTGGCAAAAATAATGAAAAGAGTCAGCTTGATACTGGGCAGAGACATGAAGAATTGTGTTCTGGAATATTGTCAGTTATCCGAAATAGTTTTTGTGGTCAAAATGAAAGGAAAGCCCTTCAACACTGCGGTTATAGTGGTTCAACGCCCTGACGAAGAAATAGAATCTTTCTACTCCATAGTAGACAATGCCAAGGCTCAGTGTAAATCCCAATAAATTAGAAGTATCACGGGAGACCTGAATGCCAAAATAAGTAAGGAGAAGGATGGTATAACAGTTGGCAACTTCAGACTATGGAACCACAATGAGAAAGGAGAAAATTGAGCTAAACTGTGCATGGCGAACGACCAGGTAATAACCAACATCTGGTTTCAGGAACACCCAAGACGGTTATGGACATGGAGGAGGTTATGAGTGACATGAAAAATCAAATAAACTTCTTCTATGTGCCCTATCCTTTCAGGACGTAGGCGATCATGGCTCTCCACGTCTCCCTATCCCTTAATATGTTTTCTCCTGTTACTCCACGCAACCCCCGTTCTGTCATCCACTGTGGAAGCGGCCACCTCCCGGTTATATGTAAACTAAGGATGAAACTTCGGAAAATAAAGAAGCTTAGTGCAGTATCTAGATTGAAATACAAGAGACTCGTGAATGACCTCAACCTGCAGGAAAAATACACATATACGAGGAACAGAAACTTAGTGTCATCAACAAACGACATTGTTTCAAAGAAAAGCAGACGTATAAAAAATGAGTGGATCACTGGTGCAAAGGAGCCACAAAACAATGCCAAGACATGGAACGGAATACAAGAAACTACACAAAGAAATAAGGAACAAATGAAGACAATGTAAGGAGTATGGCTCAACGAAAAATGGGCAGAAATATAGAGATTGTGCCCGACAAATAAAAAAAAGACATGCATAAAAAAATAAGAGAACTAATAGGACACAAGACATGCTTTTCAACGAGATGTATAAAAAGCCAAGGATGGAACGATCATATTATAGAAGGAGGAAATACTTCAGCTGCGGGAAGAATATAGAAGAGATCTCTTCCACGACAAGAGAGAGCAACCAACAATACACATAAATACCGACGGAGCGGAAATATTAAAATCCAAAGGGGAAAGCTGCAATGGCCAAACTGAATAGAAACAAAACAGCAGGACCAGACGACATTCTAACAGAGATGCTGACAGCCTCAGACGATTTCAGCGTACACATAAATCACGTAAATTTTAAATGAGATCTACAACAGAGGATATATCCCAGAAAACCTAAGCAGATCGATTTTTATAGCACTGCCTAAGAAGACAGACGCAAACGAATGTAAACTCCACCGAACAATCAGATTAATGAGTCACGTAATAAAACTCATCATCCGAATTCTGATGAACGCAGCAGCATCAGACCAGAAATAAGACGAGAACAGTGCGAACATTTTTTGTCTATACTTCGGAGATGAGGTAGTATTTACATTCGTTGTCCTGCGGCCTTGGCCGAGATAGAACTCACTACACCCCTCCAGTATTCCCTGTGCATTTGGAAGCCTGCTGCAGTTTATAGCGAAATTCAATCTTGTCAAATAGCTAAATACTTGATGCTTCGCCAGGGCTACGAAGGGTGCTTTTTTGTGACACCAACATTAGATGGGTTGCCTACAGGCACCATCCTGTTATTTAACCCATAACTGGAGAGAAGTGACGGACTAATACCTTATCTGAATGCAGGGTACTCAACTGGAAATCGAACTCGGCCAAGCGATTTCTCTTTCCAAGCCGACCTCCACTGCACCACAACGCACATCCGTCACTGAACGCTTACAGCGCCTGATATTCTCAAGCGGTTACCCATCTAAGTACTGACCAAGCTCACGTTGCTTAACTTCGGTGATCGAACGAAAACCGGTGTATTCAACGTGATATACCGTAAGCAATTTACATTTATATGCTGTAAGTATTTACATTACTTACAACAGGGATTTTGAATCTGAAAGAAGGCCGGAGCGTACAACGGTCAAAACGTCGTAAATATGCCAATAAAAATAAAGACAACAGTCCGAAAAGTGTCAGTCAGTCAGTTAAGTGTCATACGTGAAACACGTTTGGGCGATCATGTCTCGAAAGAAACATGAATGACTGGGCAGAAGATTATCCCGCAGTAGGTTGCCATTGCCTTCTGTGGTAGACTGGTTGCCAGCCAAGGCTATAGAACCCAATTTGTCCTGTTATTTAACCCATAACTGGAAGGAAGAGACGGATTAATACCATTGCCAAGGGTATTTGAGCGTAAGTGAATACAATGAATTCAACTGGAATTTGAACTCGGTTCCTCGATTTCTCGTTCCGAACCGATATCCACTGCAACACAATGTAAAGGCATACTGTTTTTAACAGGAAGTGATATTGAACGAAAAGCTATTCATACTATATAATACCAAGATTAATCAATGAATTATAGATACCATTGAACCATTAAAAATGTGATGGGAACGGATTAGTTAAATAGTCCATTAGTCTCTATTTTAGTTGTGAATTCTTTATCTCCGCTTTATTAACTCTAAGTACATTGTTTCACGACTTTTGTAACACTTTAAGTGTTCCTTACGCACCCACGTTAAATAGTATCTACGGACCATGGATCCGAACACTGACATAGATGACCCTTACAGGGAGACAATTTTTGAGAGCTGTAGAAATCCTGTCATGATTCATCATTGGCAGCAGCAATTTAAACGATATAATATATATATATATATACGCAGGGGATACAGTGCTGATAGCAAACACAGAAAGGAAACTACAAGACTTCCTACAGATAGTAGTTAAATAAAACAGAAAGAAAGAGGTATGTATAAACTACAAGAAAACTTAATATATGGTTATCATTAAAAAGCGAAGTTTAACATGCCAACTACAGGCAAAGTATGCTAAAATCAAGCAGGTAGTGAAATTTAAATATCTAGGAAGTGATAGAGGGCGGAGAGTGCGATAATAGATCTGGTGAGAAGGCACATCCTCGTGTTGCAAACCCTTTGTATATCTGCTTAACACGTTTCCTGTCCCTATGCTGTTGGATTGTCACCAATAAAGTTTCTTCATTACTTTAACGTCTTTCCTGAATATGACAAAGTTGATGAGTATATCTAACCTTTTTTTTTAATCATATCACCCCAAGCAAGACGAAAACGCCACTGATGCGCAGGGGGCTACGTAAGAGTGAAAAGACTAGAAAAGAGAAAAACCGGAAACCACATCCTAAACAGGAAACAACGGATGAGCCTCTTCACCTATTGAATAGACGTGGGTGGAGTGGGAACCGGGAGATAGTTTAGTCTATCTACTCCAATTCAAAAAAATAAAATAAAATTAAAAAAAAGAGTTAAAAGATTGGAAAAGAGAAAAACCGGAAACCACATCCTAAACAGGAAACAAGGGATGAGCCTCATCACCTGTTCAATAGACGTGGGTGGAGTGTGAACCGAGCGATAGTTTAGTCTATCTACTCCAATTGAAAAAGTAAAATAAAATAAAATAAAAGAGTGAAAAGATTGGAAAAGAAAAAAACCGGAAACCACATCCTAAACAGGAAACAAGGGATGAGCTTCTTCACCTGTTCAATAGACGTGGGTGGAATATGAACCGGTGGATAGTTTAGTCTATCTACTCCAACAAAAAAATAAAAATAAAAATAAAAAAAAGAGTGAAAAGATTGGAAAAGAGAAAAACCGGAATCCACATCCTAAACAGGAAACAAGGGGTGAGCCTCATCACCTGTTCAATAGACGTGTGTGGAGTGTGAACCGGGCGATTGTTTAGTCTATCTACTCCAATTGAAAAAAAGATTTTTTTAAAAAATTTAAAAAACGAGTGAAAAAATTGGAAAAGAGAAAAACCGGAAACCACGTCCTAAACAGGAAACAAGGGATGAGCCTCTTCACCTGTTCAATAGACGTGTGTGGAGTGTGAACAGGGCGATAGTTTAGTCTATCTACTCAAATTGAAAAAAAATAAAATTAAAAAAAAGAGTGAAAAGATTGGAAAAGAGAAAAACCGGAAACCACATCCTAAACAGGAAACAAGGGATGAGCCTCTTCACCTGTTCAATAGACGTGTGTGGAGTGTGAACAGGGCGATAGTTTAGTCTATCTACTCAAATTGAAAAAAAGATTTTTAAAAAATTTAAAAAAAGACTGAAAAAATTTGAAAAGAGAAAAACCGGAAACCACGTCCTAAACAGGAAACAAGGGATGAGCCTCTTCACCTGTTCAATAGACGTGGGTGGAGTGTGAACAGGGCGATAGTTTAGTCTATCTACTCCAATTGAAAAAAAAAATAAAATAAAATAAAAAAGAGGGAAAAGATTGGAAAAGAGAAAAACCGGAAGCCACAACCTAAACAGGAAACAAGGGATGAGCCTCTTCACCTGTTCAATAGACGTGGGTGGAGTGTGAACCGGGCGATAGTTTAGTCTATCTACTCCAATTGAAAAATAAAATAAAATAAAATAAAAAAGAGTGAAAAGATTGGAAAAGAGAAAAAACCGGAAGCCACAACCTAAACAGGAAACAAGGGGTGAGCCTCATCACCTGTTCAATAGACGTGGGTGGAGTGTGAACAGGGCGATAGTTTAGTCTATCTACTCCAATTGAAAAAAAAAATAAAATAAAATAAAAAAGAGTGAAAAGATTGGAAAAGAGAAAAACCGGAAACCACGTCCTAAACAGGAAACAAGGGATGAACCCCTTCACCTGTTCAATAGACGTGAACTTAAAAGAAGAAATAATTTTGTTTCTCGACCTGCTTTTTACTGGATAATTAGACACAGAGGAGCCAGAAATACTACCCACATTTTACTACCTCCACGGCCTCCTCGAAATTGTGTCCTCTATTTGCTATAAACTGTTATAAACGATACCATAAGTTTTCCCCCATCCGGAAGTTCAAAATGGTTTCTTTTTTTTTTTTTTTTTTTTAGTGCTGAATTTCTGGCCTTGACATTTTCAGCATTTAGCAGTATTAATATTCTATCCGGATCACTATCATTCCGACGTAAAAAGAATTGAGCATGAAATATACTCGGTATTTACCCGAGCCTCATAACGAAGTCGAGACGTGGAACAAGGCTGATTTTTATCGTGTGGCATTCCTAGCGCCGACACTCGGGCAAATATTCCCCGTAGACCCTATATACGCAATTTGGGCTTTTGTCAATTTATCCTAGATGAGAATCTGCCCATCAGCATAGACTCGTCTTCAAGCAACCACATATATAAATTGATCACTCATTTTGTGGCCATGCTAGTTTCTATACATTTATATTCTAGATTTATGGGCTTGAGCTAGTGGATGGCAGAGCGGGGTTTGGGTGGTGTAACAGGAGAAGGCGTGCTAAGAGTCACCAGGGATAGGGAGACGTGGAAAGTCATGATCGCCTACGTCCTGAAAGGATAAGGCACAGAGAAGATGAATATATACGCCAACTATTTATAAGAAATTATAATGTGGATATAAAATGGGGGATCAATTCTATATTATAATCAAATGTAAACTGATCCCTCTTTATGTAGCCATGCTAGTTTCTATATATTTATATTCTAGATTCATGGGTTTGAGCTAGTGGATGGCAGAGCGGGGTTTGGGTGGTGTAACAGGAGAAAGCGTGCTAAATGTCACCAGGGATAGGGAGACGTGGAAAGCTATGATCGCCTACATCCTAAAAGGACAAGGCACAGAGAAGAAGAATATATATGGCAACTGTTTCTAAGAAATTATAATGTGGGTATAAAATAGGGGATCATTCTATATTATAATCAATATATAAACTGATCCCTCTTTGTGTGGCCATGCTAGTTTCTATACATTTATATTCTAGATTTATGGGCTTGAGCTAGGATATGGCAGAGCCGGATTTGGGTGGTGTAACAGGAGAAGGCGTGCTAAGAGCCACCAGGGATAGGGCGATGTTGAAGGCTATGATTGCCTACATCCTGAAAGGACAAGCCACATAGAAGAAGAAGAAGAATGTGCTCAAAAAGAATGTATCATAGTAAGTGGTGTTGGAACACACTGTGTTTGTGACAATGTACCAAAATATGAATGATGATTGTGAGGGTTCATCTTGGTCTACCGACTCAAATAATAAAGTTTATCGTAACAGATTACCACAGTACATAAACCTTCGTCATGCCAGGTTCATTGTACAGAATATTATCAAGTGTCTCAAGTGATATGCAGATAGGATTGGCTATTTGGTTTATATCTAATCGCCTGTCATTCATCACCATCTGGTGACCACAATCAATTTCGGTGGTGTCAGTGGCAGGACGTCATCTTCATGAACTTCTCCTAGAGCGTTATTTTC
Source organism: Ascarosepion bandense (assembly GCA_037127315.1). Lineage (NCBI taxonomy): Eukaryota > Metazoa > Mollusca > Cephalopoda > Sepiida > Sepiidae > Ascarosepion > Ascarosepion bandense. The sequence continues at coordinate 617,745 of JBBBDQ010000606.1, read as the reverse complement.
TAATGTAGTAACTCTGTCAATATGAATGTCCTTGGAAGTTAGATTTTGTCGGCGGGTATTTGATAACAGTCAGTTATGTGCGTTGTGGTACAGTGGATATCGGCTCGGAACGAGAAACCGGGGAGCCGAGTTCGAATTCCAGTTGAATCCATTGTATTCTCTTACGCGCAAATACCCTTGGGAAAGGTATTAATCCGTCTCTTCCTTCCAGTTATGGGTTAAATAGCAGGACAGATTGGGTTCTATAGCCTTGGTCGGCAACCAATCTACCTCAGAAAGCAATGGCAACCAACTGCGGGATAATCTTCTACCCAGTCAGTCATGTCTCTTTCGAGACATGATCGCCCAAGCGTGTATCAAGTATGGCACTCAACTAACTGACTGATTTGATAATATCTTCTTCTTCTTCTTCTTCTTCTTCTTCTTCATGTGCCGTGTCCCTTCAGGACGTAGGCGATCATGTACTTCCACTTGGCTCTGTCTCTTGTCACTCTCAATAATTTTTCTCTTGGTATCTCTTCTAAGCCCCGCTCCGTCAACCATTTGCTCAGACCTAACAAGTACGTCTCGCGCTGCTTTTCCCTGTCTTTTCTTCCATTTATCCGACCTGTGAGTATCCAGTTCTCCAGGCCCTCCTTCCTCAGTACGTGTCCCAGGAACCTTATTTGTCTCTTCCTTATATTTATTATCAGCTTTCTTCTCGTTTGCATCCTTTCCAACACCTCATCGTGGCACACATACTGTGTCAATGTTATCCTCAGCATCCTTCTGTAAAATCACATTTCTGCTGCCTCATGCCTCTCCATCGTCTTTGATGAGATCGTCAAGCATTCACTGCCATACAGAGTTTTGCCTTTTTCACCAGAAGTGTCTAGTAATTATTTGAAGTCATATTTGAACAGTCAGATACCTGTTTACCAGGATATAAACAGTGCAATTTTTAATAAAATAACAGAAATTAATACATGCAAGGCTTCACAGTTCTAGCATCACTACTTCATAGTAAGCTAATGAACTTTTCAAGCCATCCTTGTACCTGGAAGGAAACAATGCAGTTATTAATAAGAGTTAAAATTAATGCATGCAAGGTTTCACAGTTCTAGCATCACTCCTTCATAGTCAGCCTATGAACTTTTCAGGCCATCCTTGTACCTGGAAAGAAACAATGCAGTTATTAATAAGAAGAGTTGAAATTAATGCATGCATTGTTTCACAGTTCTAGCATCACTCCTTCATAGTCAGTTTATGAACTTTTCAGGCCATCCTTGTACCTGGAAAGAAACAATGCAGTTATTAATTTAAAAAATAGTTGAAATTAATGCATGCAGGATTCCACAGTTCTAGCATCACAACTTCATACTCAGCCTATGAACTTTTCAGTCCACCCTCGTAATGTTTTGTGGAGCAAATAACACACCCCCATGAACACAAATGGACTAATCTAGATACTTAAATGAAGAACTCGAGTGATCTTTTAAAAATCGGTTGGAATCGGTCCATTATGTATGCTTATTGCAGACAAGTTCAAATCTCGCCACGCGAAGGCGAAATTTTGTCTCACCCCCGATTGGAACTTCACATTTTTGTGTTTTAAGAACTGTAATCTTTACCTTAATTTTGAATTTTAATTTCTATTACGTTTATTTTACTGATTATTTCTGTGAAAATTTTAAATTTTATTTTTTTTTTATCCTTCTTCCGCCGACTCTAATATTTTTAGTTTTTTTCACTATTATAGTATTAACTTTTTTCTCGTGTAAGTTATATTCAATTTCTAGTTTTACTTTTAATTTTTAATCTCCAAACGTCATTAATTTCACTTTATTTTATTTTTTATCGTATAGTCTTTCTATTTCTTTTTTTTTTTTTTCGTTCATTGTATTTTCTTATGTTTTTTCTATTTTTGGTTTTCTAAGGAAACAATACTTTCCAATCCGGCCAAAAGGCTTTTTTTATAATTTAACTTTTTCTTTCCATTTTCTTTATTGTTTAATCAGTTTACTTTTTTATGTTACATCGGCCATTTTGTTTAAGTGGTAAGACTTATTTTTACATGTGTATCTTTTTCTATTTCTTTTATAGCATTTTGTTTCTCTTTTTTTCTTTCCGTGCTACGTCGGCCATTTTGTTTAAATTTGAGACTTATTATTTTTACACGTGTCTCTTTTTTATTTTCCTTTTATACTATTTTGCTTTAATGTTTGTTTTACTTTTCTTATTTTTCAAAAAAAAAGAAGAAACGTTTTTACATTGTTTTCTTTAATTTTACGTTTTTTATTTGTGTCGTTTGAATGAATTTATTTGTTTTAGTTTACACGCCGATCCGTTTTAGTCTGCCTTTCTGTTCCTGATTCTATATTTGTAAGTTGTTATCTTCTTTCTTTTTGTGAAAAAAACTTGGCTCCTCAATTTGTGTATATTTTTAAGTTTATTTAATTTTCTCAACTCTATGCTTAACTCGCTTGCATCGTATTGTTTGTATTTTTCATTTGTCTCATTAAATATTTTTTTCATTTTGTGTATTGAAGATTATTATTTTGGTATTTCTTTATTTAAAAGAACAAAGAGAAACTCCCAAAAAATAATATTCAAATTGACCTTCAAAAGTCTACCGATTAAAAATCTGTTCGAATCAAAAAAGAGAGACTCTTTCGATAAAAAAAACATTAAACAGTGATTGTTCAGAGTAAAGTACCGAGACTAAGAATGGTCAGAATTTACAAAAAGAAAAACATCAAAAAATGAAGCCAGTTACAACAACTGCAACAACAAAAACCACAACGGAGTGGCCAAGGAATTGCCCTCATGCCGGAAGCCCCCACTGAAGTTTGTCATCAATACGACGGAGTTCCTTGAGAAAGATAAGAGCTACGTGTATCTTGTTACAGAAGATGGGCTCTTGGTAAATCCCGTGGAATTACAGAATTTTGAGAAAAGAATTGTCAGTCCTTGTGGTCGACAAGCGTTCGCGCAAAATTTGTCGCTCCTCAAAATTCACCGTTGTTGAAGATTTGACATCTCTAGGGAAGTTGAACCCTCAAACAGTTATTAAAGGAAGCGTTTGCTTTATGTCGGACGTACTGTTGCACGCACCTGCCGACTACGGACACCTCCAGTCGTGATATAATCACAAAAGACCTAATTTTAAGAACAAATAATGAGGACAGGCGTAGGATCAAGTCTCAATATTTGAGGTCCCTGCTCAAGCAAAGGAGAGCACTTAGCCACTTCTCTAGCTTAATTTAGACAGATAGTCAAAGCTTCCTCCAACGACATGAACAAGGGATGGGGCTTTTCGAATATGCTAAATCGCAAAACCTTCGTCGTCGTTCCCAACTGTGTGGGTATAGAGGGCCAGAAAAGGCCGGTCATTGCAACCAGCTGTAGACAAATATGCTGGAAGTGTAGAGTGAGAGGTCAACGAAGGAATTTGCTGGAGTTCTAGCTCCCGCCGATCCAAATCTCCTGTTATTTTCGTCTCGCCTGTAATAGACATGCAGCGACCAAGACGGGTGTGGTAAATCCCTGCTTGGGTCTATTTCGAGACCCTTATTCCCTTAAAAGCCTTTGCTCACTGCTTGCGCGGTTGCAGAGAAAAAGATGACAGATCGTTGGTAAGACCGAAAGGAAGCATCAAGAAGCGGAAGCTCAACTGTCTCCAGAAACCTCTACGTATAAAGACACAAATGGCCTCATTTCCAAACTTCCAAATAATAATAGAATATACAAACATCATCTACCCATACAGATGGCTTTCTAAGAAAGCTCCAGGGCTACGGTCTTACAGGACGAATAGTTGTTTTAGTCCAGTCGTTCCTATCAAATCGTAAAATAAAGATCGTGTTGAACGGGGCACTTCCAGACTCTTTCATACGAACACGGGGTTACCCGGAGGCTCTATTCTTGGTTTTACGTTGTTTCTAATCTTCAATGATCTCCATGAAATCACCAGTTACCAACTATGGATTGATACATATGGCACTACCATTTACTTGTGTCTCAGCAGCAAATCCACCAAAGCTCACAAAGTAATCCCGGCTGCTGCTTTTGAAAAAAGACCTCTAGTCAGTGGTTATCTGGAGCAGGAAATGGCTTGTAAAATTTAATACCTCCAAAACACCACAGAGAAACATTTCTGCCTGTCATCAGAATGGCTAATGTTAGACATCAAGAGAGCAAACTTGGCCTCACATTTTCCACTGACATGAAGTAGAGTGACGATGTCGAATCAATTGCTACGTCTACAACAAGAAAATTTTGGTCACTGTATCGTGCCAGAAAATATTTCTCATCAGAAATCTATCTTTCACATTTACAAATCTAGTATCAGTTCGAGCCTTGTCATATATTTCTGACACATTCAGTGAATTACTTATTTTACGTTTATCTTACAATTATTTTTCTAGACAGGAGCAGCTACGTTTTCAAGAGCTTTTCCCTGGGGCATTGACATCTACGCCACACCTCGAAAATTTGACTATCAAAAAAATAGTTAAAATTCCTATGATACATTAAAAGGGAAAATCGTTTGAAGAATTTGTCACTCACAGAACGTATTGAAGGCAAAAAGAAAGCAGCAACTGACCTACATAATGAGTCTGTAAGGAAGTTGCGGAGAGACGTGATCACTCACATCCTGAAAGGACACGGAGCATCAAAAAGAAAAAGAAATTCTAATAGACACAGTGGTAGAAAATTGGCTAATTTTTTTAAAAAAAACAGACCCCACCCTGTTGCCATATCTAGTCTGGTGCTCCTGCTATACATCTAGAGATTTTTGACAAAATTCAAACCAGGATCTGCAATTTAATCGATCCTGACCAGGCATCTTGACTTCAGTCGCGGTCACTGGCGTGGCTTCCCTCTGTCTTTTCTACAAATGGCAACTGCTCTGACAAGCATTTTTCCGTGTTGCCCCGAATACAATCATTTAAACTCGCCACTAGATTGGCATTCAGGTCCCATCCATTCATTGCTGAAATAGCTAAATGCAAAAGTCACTTCTATTTCAATAACTTCTTTTCTTGCACTTCTCGAATGTGGAGCACACTTCCGATTACTCGCTTCCCTGATAACTACAATCTTAAAAAAGTGGAGGATCGGTTTTCTATTGTTGTTACGTAATAAACTGATCCCCCATTAATTACTAATTATTAAAACAATCCGTCTCTTCTCCTTGCAGCTATAGTTTAAATAGCAGGATAGATCTTCTGCCCAGTCAGTCATGTCTCTTTCGAGACATGATCGCCCAAGCGTGTATCACGTATGGCACTTAACTGACTGAATAGCAGTAAGAGATGATCAGCGTTTTATTTATTTATTTATTTATTTATTCCCGATATACTTTTCTTTTTTTTCTTTCCCCGACAAAAAATTGTAAGGAAGCAGACGTCATCTTCATATCTAACTCAACTTTTATAAATTTTTTTAATATAGTAATTTTATAGTTGAATTTTTTAAATAAATATACTTGTTAATGATTTCTAGTGTTATTTGTGAATAGTTTACGGCTTATCTGATCGCATTATGTTTGTTTTTCTTTCTTTCGTTTCCTCACTAAATCCAATTAGCGTCGTTAATGTGTCTTTTCCATCATTCTAGGCGATCAAACCATGACAGTTAATTATTTATGAGGTATTGGAAGAATGTTTCTTTATTTATTTACTAGCAGTATAGCCCGGCGTTGCTCGGGTGTAATGAAAGCTTTAAAACTAATACATGGTCCTGGAGCTCAGACTCTTTGGACGTTGGCACGAAAGACTAAAAAGCAATAGTTGTTTCCAGTTAAAGCGAAACCGTAGACTGAAAGAAAAATGAATCGATGTAAGTCAAATTTTGATTTCCTGGTATCGATACCAAATAAGTTTTTTTCGTCGTAAACTGAATTTTGAAGGTTAAATAAGTCCTCTGAGTAAATGGTATCATGGCTGAGACTAAAAACTACAATTATACCTACTTAGAGCCAAACCCGAAGAAAAAACTAACATGAAAAGGCTGAAAAAATACAGACATAGAGGCAGATAAACAGACATACACACAAGCATCTTGCCTTTTATATATATATTATCTATTTTTTGCACTATTGTAAGAACTGCAACCTTGAAACTTCTGAATATCGTTTCTTATGTCTTTGTCTATGAGTGTATCAAATTTGATTAAAATCGGACCATTCCTTCTATAACCCGATTTTTTCGATTATCGATTTTCGATATGTATCGGGGGTACCTCGACACAAAACCTAGCTATGAACACTGGCAGTCGCTTATAGTACAACTGTGTAAATTTTCAAGAAAATCGGTTCAGCCGTTTCGAAGTCTATAGGTAACGGACACACACACACACACACACAGATACACAGACACACACACGCAGACAAAGTTCGATTTATAAATAAGTTTAGATTTCGGTTTTTCCTTCTTTCCTTACTTCCTCTTTCATTATTTTTCTCAATGTATTCAAACGCCGTTTCCGTGTTTCCTCGTGATCAAAATAGAACCGTCGATTATTTATGAGGTTTTGGCTCCGTAATTTTTTTTCTTTTTCTTTTCTCACTGAAACCAAGTAACCTTGCTGGTATATAGTTCAGTCAGTTAAGTGCCATACGTGAAACACGCTTGGGCGATCATGTCTCTTTCGAGACATGACTGACTGGGCAGAAGATTATCCCACAGTAGGTTGCCATTGCTTTCTGCGGTAGACTGGTTGCCAGCCAAGGCTATAGAACCCAATCTGTCCTGTTATTTAACCCATAACTGGAAGAAAGAGACGGATTAATACCTTTCCCAATGGTATTTGCGCGTAAGTGAATGCAATAAATTCAACTGGAATTTGAACTCGGTTCCCTGGTTTCTCGTTCCGAGCCAATATCCACTGCACCACAACGCACATATGTAGGTACCTCACCTAAATCGCTAAAAAAAGAGCGCCGTATGAATAAAAGAAGGTCCCAAACTTAATAACAACGAACTTTTTTTCCATCAAAATGTTCATATTATTATCAAGAGGAAAGATTAAGATAATTTTTAATTATTTTTTAAATTTTTTTAATCCTTGTAACATTTTCGAAATGTTTGCAGAAAATCTTGTTTTGATTTGAGTTAGCGGGTAACCAAAACGTTACGACTGTTTACAATGGAAAACGTAATGATTACATCACCCACATTTTTTCCGGTGACAAACACATTAATTTCGAAATTCTGTCAAAACTCAAATAATTGTCGGATTAAAAATCTTGGTAAAAATATTTTTTTTACCACTGTTTCCCACCCACTTCACGTAAATCCATGAAATTTTAATAAATTTTACACTGTTGCGGTCTATGGTTTAGATTAGTTAAACGCAGGACCCATTGGAAAATATAAATCATCTATTTTTTTTTTTTTTTTTTTTGCCTCTGTATCCGAAAATCTGCTCCGAAGGGTAAAATAAAAAGGCAATAAAATGCTGATATTATTTTATTTGATAAGCTTGTAATTGCTTGAATAAATAATAAAAATTTAGGACATTTTAGTCTGAAGAAAAAAAACTTTGATTAATAATGACATTTTAAAAGTATTTTTCATTTTTTTAGTTATTATAATAATTTATAAAGTTTCAAAAATATTTTTAAAATCTTTAAAAACTGTTGCTGTTAGATTCTTTAGTTAAGAATTGATGATTATATTGCCTATCAAAAACAGAAAAGTTTAATAAAAAATCGTTTTACCTCCATATTTTTAAAATAATTTTAATTTGTGTGTGTGTGTGTGTGTGTGTGTGTGTGTGTGTGAAGTTTTTTTTGTATGATAATTTTTGTGAAAATTAAAAGGTCACAGTTTCCTCCCTTACCCAAAACAAATTTGTACAATTTTGTCACTTGTGAACGCCATACACTTTTTGTATTATCTGTAATAAGCCACCTGTCAACACGTTTGATATACGTCGGACGGGTCAAAAAGTTCAAATCTGTGATTAAGAAATAGTTTTATTCTAAATTTCACGTTATAAATAAGTAATATTTGTGTAAATCAGATTAATTTAACATAACATTTGCTAATTTTCCAAAGATAATGTGTCACAGATGTATATTTTATTTTTGCAATATTTTTAAAACCATGAATTAACTTTGTTTTACAAACGTGTCGATCGCTCAACAATAGTGGCAAAATTCAAAAATTGAAAAACATCTCAAACCTTTATATCCCAATCAATATAATTTCTGTTTGAAATGTTTGCTGAGTGGAAATAGTAAATTTAATCATTTAGATTTCAATTAAAACTAAAATAAAAGTTTCAAGAAAAGTTTTTCATTTTTAAAAATTCAGTTTAAAAGTTAGATATCAAAAATGAGATGAGTTACCTACTGATATGGAATAGTCCATTATTTATGCGTTGTTGGCAAAGCGTAACACACGTACGAATTAACAAAGGAATTAAAGGTGTCAGAACAGTTATAGAAATTAATACTTATAAGTAAAAACTTTTGATATACAATCTTTACCAAGAATATGTATCTAATGAACAAAATTGATCTCCAACTAAAAAAATAATTGCAATGAAAAGTATATGTAATCGTGATAAAATATTATCACCGATTATCATCTACTGAAGAAGTTCATCGGATTTCAATCAAAATGTTTATATTATTATCAAGAGGAAAGATCAAAATAATTTTAATTATTTTTAAAAACATTTTAATCCTTCTAACATTTTTGAAATTTTTGTAGAAAATCTTGTTTTGATTTGAGTTAGCGGGTAACCAAAACGTTACGATAGATTCTCCGTTGGATTTTATCAAGACAAAAACTAGGATTACTCCTCATTGTAGAATAGCGACAAAGTTTTGTCTTAGAATTTCGGCCAATAAAGAAAGCTGAAGAACAATTCGGTCGAAACACGATTGAAACTAATAGAGTTAAGGTCATTAGTCCAAACATGAAAAAAAAATGACCTTCTCGGAATTCTAGATAATGAAATAAAATGGGGTATCGTACGAAAAACGTCTATAATAACGGCAATGCGTCATCTTGGAAGTTCCGGTAATTTTCCCCGCTTTGCGTTCGTTAGATCTTTATCGATATTCTACGAGGAGAGGCGTTTTATTTTTGCGTCATCCTGAGCCGTGAAACTCTCAATTTTGTCTCTTTACCCTTACTGCCTGCAGATTTTGATCTTCAAGATATTCGCCTAACCAACGCTATTTTTTTATGAACCAATCGGAACGCTTTGTGGTACGACTGGAAGATAAATCTAGAATGGAATCTTTGTCACGTAAAATAAAAGTAACTCCAAGTAAGTAGAAACTAAATATACATTGACGCGCATCAAAGCAAATGCCTTTAAGGCTTCGGCGGCAAATCAGATATCGCAATTGGAAAGAGAAAATTTGATTTAATCATGGTCAGCTTTAAAGAAAATACACAGCAAATAATATTCAATGTTACAGAAACTGAACGCTGTGAGAAGCGGAGAAACATGGAATATGTCAAGATTTTTCAAGACCAACCGAACTTTTCTCTGATTTATGTTAGCAAACCGGAGAAAGCCTTTCATACAGAACGGAACGAAAGCACAAAAAATCGCATTATCGATTCCTACCTACCTACCTACCTACCTACCTACCTACCTACCTACCTACCTACATTTAAACGTCTATTGAGTCCGGAGTTATTTTTTTTCTTTTTATCATTTCACCCCAAGTAAGGCATTCTACTGCCACTGTTGTACAGGGGGTTACATAGGGAAAAGTGATGAGAAAAAGAGGTTAGTTATAGAAAATATCAGGGGGAGGGTAACAGACGGATGAGAATACCGGTGTAATGGGGGTGGAGTGGATAGAAAAAGAGTTTGAGAGAATGGATGCGAGTTAGTGAGATGGGAGATGTCCATTGACCTTAGATTTAAATTCCTGGAGATTGTAGCTGTCGGGGAAGCAAGTATATGGAAGAGAATTCCACAGGCGGGAAGTGCGTGAAAAGAAGCTTTTAGAGTAGAAACTGAGGTTACATTTTATCGGTTTCACTGAAAAATGGTGGGACCTAGTTGCTAATTTAGTAGCTCGTGTAAATCCATACCTAGGGGCACCAGTGATCTAAGTTCATTGGAGCAGAAGCCGTTAAAGTATTTATAGAAGAGAAACAGGGAATCCACGTCACACCGGTGAGATAGCGACTCCAGCCGAGCTGCCAAGTCGGTATCGATCACATCACAGATTCTCCGTTGGATTTTGTCAAGAACCTCGAGGTGAATAGCAGAGGCATCCGACCAGATGTGGCAGCAGTATTCAATACACGGGCGGATGGTAGATTTCACTCCAAACTGGTTGACTTGTTCAAGAAAAAACTTGACTTCATTTGCACTTAACTTTAAAAGTGTTAAATTAGACCCAAAAACTCCAAAATAGAGTACTCTTTCCATCTATCAATTTGAACTACTCAATGCTTAAATTCCAGCTTGAATTGCAAAATGCTTTATGCGGCCGTGTAGTGGGTGGGGGTGGGGCTTATTCTCATTTCTGCAACCGCTTTCCCACAGACACAACAACGCAAAACTATAGCTAGATGTTCAAATGAGTTTTGCTTCCAAAATCATGTACGGAGTCTTGTGGTTGGGGGAGGGGGTTGTAATGAGTCCCACAACACTATAAAGGCTTATTCTCATCTTTGCAACCACTTTTCTACAGACACAATAACACAAAACTATAGCTAGATATTCAAATGAGCTATGATTTCAGGATCGTATATGGGGCCCTGTAAGAGAAGTTTTAGTGAGCCCCAAGCCACTATAAAGATTTATTATCATCTTTGCAACCACTTTCTCACAGAGAACACAACGAAAGGTTAACGCTAAATGTCCAAATGAGTTTTGATTTTTGAATTGTATACGGGGCCCTGTGAGAAAAAGATGTAAGAGGCCCCACGCTACAATAAAGGATTATTCTCATCTTTGTCACCTATTTTCCATAGAAGCAACAAAGCAAGACTATAGCTAGATGTTCAAATGAGCGATGATTTCAGGATCGTATAAAGGTCCCTGTAAGGGAAAGTTGTAGTGATTCCTATGCCACTCGCTCTCTAACTTCTCAGGACTGTAATAAACAAAATTTCTGATAATATATAAATGCTTGTCTACATTCATGTAGGAATATTTTTGTGTTTGGTGATTTTAATGCTCATTACCTCAAGTGGCTTAAGCATTTTATTGTTACTGTTATTGCCGATATACAGATGTCGACATTTCCGTTGTTCCCTACTCGTTTCATTAATAAATGTGATCAACGTTCTTCTTGGTTTTTTCCTTACCCCCTTATCTAGCTCTTGTAGCTCTGGCCTCTTGGCAATTCAGATCACGTTTCAGTATCTTTTTATTTCGTTTGAGTCGTCTATTGGAAAGAAAACTCTTATTCACAAGATTTCTTTTTTTTTTTTTTTTTTTGTCACCAGCGTACTGATTGGGATTCATTTTGTAACTTTCTTTGAGACGCCCCTTGGATTGATATTCTTAAATTTTTTATTGGAAATTGTGCTACAAAGGGTTTTTTTCGTTTTTTTTTTTTGTTTTGTTTTGTTTTTTTTTGTTTTTTTTTTGTTTTTTATATATATATTGATACCTTTTTCTCGCAAATATGAGGATTATTAATTCTGCGGAAGTAGCAGGGTGCAAACTACCTGTAAAAGTATGAACGGGTAGAACAAGAAAATTGGCGGACATCTGAACATTTAATAGAAGACTTGCGTGATTGTGTCTGTAAAAAAGGTGTTACAGGGATGTGAATATGATTACCTCCCGCAGGGCCGCTTACCTCCCGCAGGGCCGCTTACCTCCCGCAGGGCCGCTTACCACCCACAGGGCCGCTTACCACCCACAGGGCAAGTATACGATTTTAAAATCAAAACTCATTTGTACATTTAGCAATGGTCTTGCATTGTGTTCTCTGTGAGAAAGAAGTTGCAAAGATGATGTTAAGCCTTTGTAGTGGCGTGGGGCCCCTTACATCTTTTTCTCACAGGGCCCCGTATCAGTCATTTAAGGGCCATACGTGATACACGCTTGGGCGATCATGTCTCGAAAGAGACATGACTGACTGGGCAGAAGATTATTCCGCAGTAGGTTGCCATTGCTTTCTGCGGTAGACTGGTTGCCAACCACGGCTATAGAACCCAATCTGTCCTGTTATTTGACCCATAGTTATAGGGAAGAGACGGATTAATACCTTTCCCAAGGGTATTTGCGCGTATATGATTGCAACGAATTCAACTGGAATTCGAACTCGGCTCTCCGATTTCTCGTTCCGAGTCGATATCCACTGGACCACAACGCACATCCCCGTATACAATTCAAAAATCAAAACTCATTTGGACATTTAGCGATAGCCTTTCGTTGTGTTCTCTGTGAGAAAAAGGTTGCAAAGATAGCTGTTAAGAATAAGCAGACAATAACACGGAGTGGGTTTTTCTCCCCTTCCCCTGGAAGTTGAAATGTAAAATAATATTACTTACTTGTCAAAAAATAAGGAGGGGGAAATAAAAACCCCATACCTAACTTTACCACCCCAGTTTTGGTGCTTGTTTAATAAAACCAGGGTGCCAGACGAAATTATTAGGTTGTCCCAAAAGCTCGTAAACAGTTGCAAAAAACTGAAATTTTACTCGCCAAGTAATCTAAAGTTACCAGAAAACACTTGCAAAAAATTGAAATTTTACTCGCAAAAACAACAAAAATTATTGCTCAAAATAAAGACCATCATTTTCCAAGACTTTCTGCCATCGATCTGCAAGCTTTCGGATCTGGTCAAAGTACCATTCAGCCGGCTTTGAATCAAAGAATTCTTGACACGCTTCTTCGACTTCCTCAAACGAGTCGAATCAGTGTTGCATTGAGCGGAAAAGGCCGTAATCTGATGGGGCACAGTCAGGACTGTAGGCTGGATGTGGCAGAACCTCAACGCCGTCCAGCTCTTCAAACTTGTCTTTGGTCTTTCTGGCGATGTGTGGCTTGGCATTGTCCTGCTGCATCAAAGCGCACTTTCGGTTGATCAGAGCCGGGTACTTTTGCTTCAACTTTTCGTAGACCCGCTCAAGTTGCTGACAATAAAGTTCGGCAGGTAATAACAAGCAATCCTGCTTTGACTAACAATTCAACGTGGGCAAAATCGACCGAAAGTCGGGGAGGTGAGCTAGGGGTCGTGTTATATTTGGTGCCTGGATTGGACCCTAAGGTGGCCAAAACAAAGTCAACGAGAACAAGTGACAACAAGTCAAGTTGACAATAATGTTCGGCACTGCTGGCACGACCATTTGAAACTAACTCAAAATGCACGATTCCTTCAAAGTTCCACCAAACGCACAACAAGATTTTCTTTCCGAATCGAACTTGTTTTAGAACCGACGGTGTCTCTTGCTCTTTCTGAACCCATCGCTTGTCTCGATTGTGCTCGACCAGATAGACCCATTTCGCAAGTGTTTACGAACTTTTGGGACAACCTAATAGTTAGTTCGGGACCCATGTTTTGGAATGAGAAGGTAGAAAGAGATAAGTTGGGGGAAAGTGATTTGAATGGCGGTTTGAATAATACAGTCGGACTGAAGCGGGCGTGCTACTAAAAGACAACTGAGTAAACCCCAACTGTTGAGTGTCATCAGCTTTGACTTGCTTGTAAATCTTGTATCTATCCGATATATATATATATATATATATATATATATATATATAATTGGAGTAGATAGACTAAACTATCGCCCGGTTCACACTCCATCCACGTCTATTGAACAGGTGAAGAGGGTCATCTCTTGTTCCTTGTTTAGGATGTGGTTTCCGGCTTTCTTTTTTCCAATCTTTTCACTCTTACGTAGCCCCCTGCGCTTCTGTGGCGTTACTGCCTTGATCGGGGTGATATGATTAAAAAAGAAAAAAAAATATATATATATATACATATATATATATATATATATATATATATATATATCAATCTACACTGTGTCGTTGCATACTTAAATCTTGTTTTCATTATATACCAATCCCTCGAATGTCTAGGCCAGCCTCGTCAAGTAATAACAAGCAATCCTGCTTTGACTAACAACGTGAGCAAAATCGACCGAAAGTCGGGGAGGTTGGCTGCATTCAGCCAGGGGTCGTGTTATATTCGGTGCCGTTTTGACCTGGATTGGACCCTAAGGTGGCCAAAACAAAGTCTACGAGAACAAGTGACAACACGTCAAGTTGATGAAAACAAGCGACAGCAAGTCGACGAGAACGAGCGACAACAAGTCGATAAAAACAAATGATGACGAAGTTGACGAGAACAAGCGGCAACAATCTATCTATCTATCTATCTATCTATCTATCTATCTATCTATCTCAGTCTGTTCATATCTATCTATCTATCTATCTATCTATCTATGGCTGTTCATTATCTATCTATCTATCTATCTATCTATCTATCTATCTATCATCCTTTCTTTTTTCTATTTGTCTGTCTCAGTCCATTTCTTTCTTTCTTTCTTTCTTCTATCTATCTATCTATCTATCTATCTATCTATCTATCTATAACTATTCATCTATCTCAGCCCGTTCATATCTATCTATCTATCTATCTATCTATCTATCTATCTATCTATCTATCTATCTATCTATCTATCTCAGTCTGTTCATATCTATCTATCTATCTATCTATCTATCTATCTATCTATCTATCTATTCATGTTTTTCTCTATATCTACTCATCTCTCCATCTATATATTTGTTGTGTACCCGGTAAAAGGTCCATCAAGAATAACACAGAACAACCAAAATAGGAAATAACGAATAGATATTAAACACAGCAAAATACAACACTTGGAACTTTGTTAGTAAAACGATAATACGGGTTAGGTAGTAATACTATAATTAGACCCTCGAACTGGGACTTGCAATGGTCGTTACGGTAGCAGTGTTGGCTATATACTGGCTATCTCACTCTGTCTCTACTCTCTCACCTCTTGTGAGGGGAAGTATATGTAGTGATTGGAAAAGATCAATCCGTTGGATGGGTGATGCCATCATGACAATATTCATTTCTCTCTCCCTCTATTCATCTCTTTCTCTATTCATCTCTCTCAGTCTATTCATCTCTCTCTATCTAATCATCTCTCTCTAATCATCTCTCTCTCTCTCTCTCTCTCTCTATCTATCTATCTATTTATTCATCTCTCTGTGTCTTTTCATCTCTCTCTCTCTCTCTGTCTCTTCATCTCTCTGTGTCTACTCATTTCTCTCTTTATCTATCTATCTATCTATCTATCTATCTATCTATCTATCTCCGTCTCTTCATATCTATCTATCTATCTATCTATCTATCTATCTATCTATCTATCTATCTAAGTCTGTTTATATCTATCTATCTATCTATCTATCTATCTATCTATCTATCTATCTATCTATCTATCTCCGTCTCTTCATATCTATCTATCTATCTATCTATCTATCTATCTATCTATCTATCTCAGTCTGTTCATATCTATCTATCTATCTATCTATCTATCTATCTATCTATCTATCTATCTCCGTCTCTTCATATCTATCTATCTCCGTCTCTTCATATCTATCTATCTATCTATCTATCTATCTATCTATCTATCTATCTATCTATCTATCTATCTATGTTCACTTTTCTGAAACAACCTAACAATTCAATACTTCTACTATTTTGTTCGTTCATTGAAACTCGCACTTGCATTTGCCATTGGCTCTAAGCACTTTTCGCTTCGTAATAGTAAAACTTTGAGATTTTTCCCTTTGACTGTGTGCGGTTCAAAAATGTGTGCTTTTTATCAAAGCTGCGTGCTGCTATCAAAGAACACGTGGGGGCTTGATATCAGTCTACCTACGTCATCTGAGAAATATGTCGTGAAAAGCTTCAGGAAAAGAAGTTCGCGTTACATTTAAAGGGAAGATGAAATCGGAGATGAAGGGATTCCGACATGGTTGGCTATGTTGTAATGAATCCTTCTCAAAATTAAGTGCCCACTCACACATACTTCACGATTCTACCAACAAGGTATTTGTTAACAACTCGTAATAAAATAATTTACTATTTATTCCTGTATACAAATTAGAAACCGGAGATGAATGGCTGTCAGCAAAATGGACATTCGAAATTGCAAATTAGAAATTGAAGATGAATGTTTTTTGTTTTTGTTTTTTTTTTATAACCATATCGCCCCAAGCAAAGCATTTTACTGCCACTGTTTTGCAGGGGGTTACATAGGAGGAAATTTATGAGAAAGAGTGACAGTTTATAATGGATGTCAGGAAGTGGATAAGAGAAGGATGACTGTGGCCATAAAGTGAGGGATCAGCTTATATCTTGATTGTAGTATAGAATTGATCACCCACTTTATATCTACATTATAATAGTATAGAACTTTTTTTTTATAATCATATCGCCAAGCAAGGCATTTTACTGCCACTGTTTTACAGAGGGTTACATAGGAGGAAAGTTTTGAGAAAGATTGACAGGTTATAGGGGAGGGGGTCAGGAAGTGAATAAGAGAAAGATGACGGTGGCCATAAAGTGAGGAATCAATTTATATACTGACTGTAATATAAAATTGATCCCCCACTTTATATCTACATAATAATTTCTTGTCTGTTGATAAGCCGTAGAAAACAAATCAATCAGTAAATGAAATACTGATTAGCTACACATGCATGTCTTTTAGATTTATTTACATTCTCTGGAATATAAATGTATAGAATTTTCTTTTTTTATAATCATATCGCTCCAGGCAAGGTATTTTATTGCCACTGTTTTGCAGGGGTTACATAGGAGAAAAGTTATGAGAAAGAGTGTCAGGTTATAGAGGGTGTCAGGAAGTTGGTAAAAGAAGGATGAGATACTGATGAGAGGGTTGTGGACAAAGAAAGGGGCATGAGAGAGAGAGGATGCGAGTCATTGAGATCGGAGATGATTATTGACTTTACATTTAAATTGGAGATTGTAGCTGTCGGGGAAGCAAGTAAGTGGAAGGGAGTTCCACAGGCGAAAAGTGCGAGAAAAGAAACTGAATTTGCGTTTACAATTTATTGGTTTCACAGTAAAAAGGGTGGGACCTAGTTACTAATCTTGTGGCTCGAGTAAATTTATATACAGGGGCCACCAGTGAGCTAAGTTTATCGGAGCAGAAGCGGTGAAAGTATTTGTGAAAGAGACACAGGGAAGCCACATTGCGCCAGTGAAAAAGTGACTGTATCTGAGCTGCTAAGTTTGGATTGATCACATTACAGATTCTCCGTTGGATTTTGTCAAGGACACCTAGGTGGATAGCAGGAGCACCCGACCAGATATGGCAGCAGTATTCAAGGTTGTCAGTAAAAGAGACATCTTAACATTTGAATTAAAAAAAAACTAATTACATGTTTCTGTTTCTATATGTCGCATCACTTTAGAACGTTGACGATAATGGCTCACCACAATTTTCTGTCCTGGATTCTAAACATATTCATCTGGATATATATATATGTGTGTGTGTGTGTGTGTGTGTGTGTGTGTGTGTGTGTGTGTGTGTGTGTGTGTGTGTGTGTCATAATTTTCTGCTGAGTACAAAATTTTATTATAGCAATAGAAAAGGTGAGACCTGTTTTACTTTTCATGATTGAAAAAGAAAAGGGAACATTAAAACAAACACAGTCGACCGGTTTCGCTACTCTGTTCTTAATAAAGTTTGTATTTTTGCTATCTCTTCTAAACCTTGTTCCGCTATCCATTTACTCAAGCTGACTAGATAGGTTATGTGATATTTTTCCTCTGTCCCTCTAGCCTTCAATTAGTCCTGTGAGTGTTATATATATATATATATATTGTAATTTGCTTGAAGCATTGTGTAAAATTGGTATATGATTATGTCTTGAAGGCTGTCACAATGCGTTGAGTAAAATAAAGGAAGGTAAAGAAGTTTTGGGGATATTACCTATTTTTTAAACATTAATATTTCGAGATCAAAATCTCATCTTCAGAATGGCAGAGAAGCGTGTGTCTATCCGAGTGTGTTCCTGGCCTTTCAAAGAAATATATATATATAATAAATTAAAAGCACCTGCTTAGCTGTGATAGATATAAACTTCAACGCAGACTCGCGTACATAACTACACACATCAAAGCGAAGGAAACTGTAGATGGGTCACCTGAAACACCAGTGACCAAGGCAATTCAACTCTATCTTATTTTATTATACACACATTCGAAATTAACAGGCTAACCTGTCGCACTTAGCCCTCTCTCAGCGCTGAGTCCGGACTTAGACCTACTCAGCGCTGAATCCGGAAGGGTTAGCACTCTTTCTTCATTATGGACCCCTGATGTAGATTATAATTGTTATTTGAAAAAGAAGTTCGCGTTGCATTTACACAGAGGCTTACGGCCTATCACGTTGAATACACCGGTTCTCGCTCGATCACCGAATTTAAGCAACGTTGAGCCTGGTCAGTACTTAGATGGGTGACCGCTTGGGAATACCAGGTGCTGTAAGCGTTTAGTGACGGATGTGCGTTGTGGTGCAGTGGATATCGGCTCGGAAAGAGAAATCGGTGAGCCGAGTTCGAATTCCAGTTGAATACTCTGCATTCACTTAAGCACCGGTACCCTTGGGAAAGGTATTAATACGTCCCTGTCCTCCAGCTATGGGTTAAATAACAAGGGTAGGACTTGGGGACACTGCCCTTAAAAACAAATCCCAATGAATCTTGATACTCGAAAAAGAATAATGTATTACTAGACACAAAACTTATATAAACAACAATACATTGTTGAAAGAAAAATGGTATGACCAGCAACAAATAAAGTTAGTTGGCAATAAATGACCCGCCGAGGTTGATTTGCCATAAAGACAAAACAACCAACCAAACAACATTTACACAGAAGATGAAATCGGAGATGAAAGGGTTTTTGACATGGTTGGGTGTGTTGTAATGGATCCTCTCTCGGCGCTGAGTCCGGACTCAGTGCCGAGAGAGCACTAAGTCCGACAGATAGTTGTTCCCAGCTAAAGCGAAACCGTAGACTGAAAGAAAAATGAATCGATGTAAGTTAAATTTTGATTTCCTGGTATCGATATCAAATAAATGTTTTTCGTCGTAAACTGACTTTTGAAGGCTAAATAAGTCATCTGAGTAAATGGTATCATAGCTGAGACTAAGAACTACAATTTTTCCTACTTAGAGCCAAACCCGAAGCAAAAACTAAAATAAAAGGGCTGAAAAAAATATAGACATACAGGCAGATAAACAGACACACACACAAACATCTTGCCTTATATATATATATATATATATATATATATATATATTATCGATTTTCTGCACTATCAATATGCCTCATAAAACATAAAATAGTTCTTGTCCAAATACGTTTTGCACAGTATTGTATATATTTTATCTCTTTTTCAAGTTTTACCCTTTTGTTTATTAATAAACCTGCCGATTACGGGACTTTGTCTTCATCAGAGTTTTAATTCCCTTAAGGTCTTTATCTAGCTGATTTCGACATTGCGCACGCTTATGTCACGGACACATACTCTCGGTGGGGAGAACAGGTGGTATTTAGTTTAAAAAGGAAAAAACATAAACGGACGAAAGAATTGTGTAAAGGAGACTGCGAGTTTCAATTTTGGCCTTTTTCGCGGAACAATCGGTGAAAAGCATGGCTCCATGCTAAAAAGTTTGGCTCCAAATCACCTCGCACCAAAACTTACTGTAACTGGCCTGGGGGCGGTGCAATGGGATTAAATACTTATAAGGATCTTATTATTCAATTGGCATAGGTAACATGGTAACCACCATATTTTAGAGGGAAAAAATAAAACCAAACTTAGCAGAACTCACACTCTTGTGCAAATCAACTGAAAAAAAAATGCTTTAGTCTCCTTTCTTTCCCCATACGGTCAATTTTGAACTCACTAGAGTGACAGGGTGTAATCGATTTCTATTTTTTCCCTCGGATTAGGTCATTTTCAGTGGTGAGCAGTAATATGAATTATTATACACCCCTGTGCAAATTAATTGAAACAACTGCTTTAGTTTCCTTTCTTTCACCATACGTACGATTTTACACACACTGAATTGACAGGGTGTAATCGATTTCTATTTTTTTTCTCAGATTAAGTTATTTTCAGTGGTGCATTAATCTATTTTCGGAGTGCAAGATGAAATTTGTTTGCTCTTGAAAAATATTACATCACCAGTGATTGCATCAGATTTTTATCACGACCAGACACTATTCTCTCGACAGTCGATTAGTTGCCCTATGGCCATTGTCTGCGATGGATGTTACTCCAGGGAAGTGTAGGAAAATTGTAACCCTGCACGAACACACTGGCAAGCCTTACAGAGAAGTCACGGGTATTGTTGGTGTCTGTGTTTCAACTGTCAGTTGTGTCATCAAGAAGAAACAAACTAGATCCAGCAGTCAAAAACGTAAAGCAAAGTGCGTTCGTAAGAGAAAAACAACGCCAAAGGGACGACGTGTACGTGATCAAGGAAAGAGTTGAAGATCCTAGAAAGACATAATTCGTTTTGCTTCAATTAATTTGCACAATGATAGATGCTAACTCGATTTTGGCGGGAATTGTACATACTTTCAAATTCTTGTTAAACGACCCACAGAGTCGGTTGGGATACATCGGTCGTCTTTGAATTTCCATAACATTCTGGACAATTCTTTTGTATTAACATATGCAGGTTGAGGTTTTTTTTTAGTTTGAGTTTTGTTTAACTGCATATCAACCTCTGTGGGTTATTTAATGCCAAAAACAGTGGGGTTTTAAAGGATTTTTTTTTAATGTTTGGTTATCAGGAAAAGGTTGATTTAGTCAGAATTTAATGAATTTTTTTTGTTTTTATTCTTTTTTAATTTTAGAAAACTGAAAACTTATTCTAGTTTTGTCTTCAAAATGTTTTGCTGAGAATATTTTTCCCTTCATAAATGTGTTATGGTAATATTTTTTTCTTCAAAAATGTATTGTTGGTAGTATTTTTCCTTCAAAATATATATTTTTCTATTAAAGTCTCTTTTTATGGATATATTTCTATAAAAGTGTATTTTTACAGTGTTTTGACCCCAGTTTGGGGGTTAACTCTTTGCCCATAGCTGGGACCCTAACAGGTGTTACCACTCCGGGTCAGGATGGCCCTGAGAACAACAGCAATTAAGAGGTGGTTCCATGCTCCTCACAATCTCCCAATCAGAGGCCTTGCTGCCGGATGCAGTTTATCGTCATACCCAGGACCTATGCAGGTTGAAGCCTTTTTTCAGTAATTCCCGCTGTTTATAGAAACGGAAATCAATTAACTTTGCAAACATCGGTCTATTCTTAGAGTTGTCTTTATCAGAAGAAAAAACTTAGAAATGGTAACAGGGAAGGATGCACGCTTGGCAGGATGCACGCTTGGCAGGATGCACGCTTGGCAGGATGCACGTGACCCACTTATTCTTTCACTTTTCTTTTTACAGGGACTATAATGTAAGTTGTGGTGCCATGGATATCGAAGAGCCGAGTTCGAATTCCAGTTGAATTCTTTGCAGTCGTTTACGCACAAATACCCTTGCGAGCAGTATTAATCTGTCTCTCATCCTTCCAGCTATGGGTTAAATAGCAGAACAAATTGGGTTCTATAACCTTGGTTGGCAACCAATCTACCGCATAAAACTAATGACAACTCACTACGAAAAAATATTCTGCCCAATCAGTCATGCCTTTTTCGAGACATGATCACCCAAGCGTGCATCATATATGACAACTGAATAAATATAATAGTTGGAAATATAATTAAAACTTCTACTGGGCATAAGTGGAGGACCAGTCTTCTATTGTTATAAAGTAATAAACTGATCCCCCACTAATTACTACTTATTGATATACTAATATAATATGAACCATCTCTTATCCCTCCATGTATGGGTTGAATAGCAGGACAGATTGGATTCTATAGCGTTAGTTGGTAACCAGTCTATCGGAGAAAGTAATAGAAATCTAATGCAGGAAAATATTCTGTCCAGTCAGTCATGTCTCATTCGAGACATGATCGCCCAAGTGTGTATCACGTATAGCACTTAGCTGATAATAAAAACATTTCTTAAATTTACAAACTCTTTCTGAATTTATACTTGAACAGTCTCTATACCATACTCCACCAAATAAAAATTGCAGTATTTACATTATTCAGAATATTGTTCTCGTCTTTGTTGCCATTTGTACGACGTTTCGGTCGTTGTACGCTCAGGCATTCTTCAGATGATAGGAATTTCGAACTGAACCATTTATTACAATCACTGGATTATATGATCGCCATCCATTGCATAGAGCTTCTTCTGGTATTCATGTGTTATGACCGTTAAAACCTTGTAATTTACTTGTTCACCACTGCTGTAGTCTGGCATTGAACTCACAACTCTACTGCGCATAGAATGAAGATCATATATCCAGTGATTGCAATAAAAGGATTGGTTCGAAATTCCTAGCACATGAAAAGGCCGGAGCGTACAACGGCCAAAAGGTCGTACAAATGGCAACAAAGATGAGGACAATAGTCCGAATAATGTAAATACTGTAAATACTACCTCATCTCAAATTATAGACACATAGAATGATCTATTATTAAACGTCGTACAAATGGTAACAAAGATGAGGAAAATAGTCCGAATAATGCAAATACTGTAAATACTACCTCATCCCAGAAATATAGACAAATAGAATGATCTATTATTAAACGTCGTACAAATGACAACAAAGATGAGGACTAATAGTCCGAATAATGTAAATACTGTAAATACTACCTCATCTCAGAAATATAGACAAATAGAATGATCTATTATTAATCGTCGTAAAAATGGCAACAAAGATGGGGACAATAGTCCGAATAATGTAAATACTACCTCATCTCAGAAATATAGACAAATAGAATGATCTATTATTAATCGTCGTAAAAATGGCAACAAAGATGAGGACTAATAGTCCGAATAATGTAAATACTGTAAATACTACCTCATCTCAGAAATATAGATGAATAAAAATACCTTCTTATTTTGTCTATTATTTTGTTTGCCTTCTAACAAATTATCCATCTTTTTAACATTTACAAATTACCATTCGTATGTGCATTGAATGCTGCCACGATATCTGGTTTAGCGTTCCTGATATACATCTTGAGTCCAAAGTTCTTAGATGGATCTGTCTTTTCTACAAAGATTTTCATGCCAAATACACTGACGAGCTTTTTCTCCTGGTGTCCCGACTACTTGAATTTAAGTTTGCTACTAGACTGGCATCTAAGTCCCACTCGTTTACTGTTTAAATAGCGAAATGCACGCCGCTTCTACTCCAACAGTTTCTTTTCTCTCACTTCTTTTTCTACATCTCTTCCGTTTACTTGCTCCCCTGATAACTACAATTTTAATCTGTCCTCTTGAACCCAGTTCATCATTTTTCCTTTCCTTCATCCTCTCGATACTCACTTTTATCTTTCGTTCCCTGTTTCCCACTCCGTACTCGTGTCATTCCCGACTTCAGGTTGAAATTATTAAAAGAAAAAAAAATTGTTTGTCAGGACTCACACCTTCTGAATCCTAAAAGCTGCCGAGAACAATATTGGCATTTTGTCCATTTTTCGGAGAATTATTCAAACATCTCCATTTTCAGACGTTTAGATGAAAATAAGTGATAATCATATTTTAGAGTAGAACAATACCAATGGGTTCTTCAATAGTTTATACGATTCAATCTTCTTTCTATCCGAATTTTCTTCACTTAAGTTTGTGAAGAGTGTCACCGATCTAGTAGTTAGGCACAAAATTGTAGAAAAAAATGTAGCCGGTAATTTTATACTCTAATTATTTTCATAAATACAGAAATGCGTCATAATTTTGATGTTTCTTTTACCTCGTTAAGGCGACGCCATGTTCTTTATCCAACGCGAAGCTAACGATGTTGGACGATGGCTGACGGCCGAAGGCAGATTCTTCTGTCTTTTTGTTTGCTTGTTTTTTTTTATTATTATTTATTTTATCATTTTGACTCGTTTGTGTGACGTTTCTTTCGTTGTAAAGAAAGAACTTTAAAAAAAAAGTCTTGATGAGAATGAAAAACTGAAAGTAAATACTGCTACTATTCATCATCTTCCATTTTGTTCGGCTACCTCGTCAGCGTCGCCCAAATTGTTGTCTGCTCATTTCTGTCATTTGCGATGTCCCCCAATCAGACGTTCTTCTGTTGTATATTCAAAAGTTTATAATTATACAAGTTCCCATTGACGGTTGTCGTACTTATCGAAGGAAATTGCGTAAATTTTACATTTGCTCCTACTTCCCTGTTAACAATCTTTTAATCAATTTTTTTGTTTCTATACGCCTTTCCCTATGAACCAAATTGAATCGGCTGTGCTAGAGGTAATTTCTTCCAACACCGCAAATTTCTACAAAACCCAAACAGCAACTGGAAAGCACTTCACTATTTTTTTCAAGAAATCAAGACAACGGTCAGATGATGATGATGATAGAAAAAAAAATCGTGGAAATCCATGATCGTCTACGTACACGAGACGTGGCTTGAGAAAAACTTTATTTTTTTATTTTTTTATTTTTTTATTTTTTAATCATGTTACCCCAAGCAAGGCATTCCACTGCCACTATAGCGCAGGGGGTTACACAGGGCGATAGACGAGTTAGGATGTACATAGGGGGAGAGTTGGGGAGAACGGAAGGGTTAGTGTGTTAGGAGGTGTCTATTGACCTTACATTTAAACTCCTGGAGGTTATAGCCGTCGGGGAAGCAAGCATGCGGAAGGGAATTCCACAGGCGGGAAGTGCGAGAAAAGAAGCTATTGGAGTAGAAATTGCGGTTACATTTCATCGGTTTCACTGTAAAAGGGTGGAACCTAGTTGCCAATCTAGTATCTAGTGCGAACTCACACCTAGGGGGCACCAGTGATTTAAGTTCATCAGAGCAGAAGCCATGAAAGTATTTGTAGACGAGGCACAGAGAAGCCACGTCACGCCGGTGAGAGAGTTACTGCAGGCGGTCAGCTAAGTCGGTATCAATCATATTACAGATTCTTCGCTGTATTTTGTCAAGAAGCCCGAGGAGAATAGCAGGGGCACCCGACCAGATGTGGCAACAGTATTCAAAACACGGGCGGATGGTAGATTTGTATAAGTGTAGGATAGATTCAGGCGGAAAGAATTTCCGGGCCCTGAACAGAGAGCCAACTTTCATGGCAGCGGATTTAGCAATGGATTCGACGTAGTCATTCCACTTGAGGTCCGCTGAGAGTGTCAGGATGGGCAAAATTAAAATGAAAAGTAAGTTTGTTGTCCCTACTTTGTTTGGCTCTTCCATCTGCTTCTACCAACGACACGCCATTCACCTTTCTTTACACGAGTGAAGTCGTTATTTTTGGTGGTGGGGACGGTAACCACCGGACAATTTTGTCCAGAACAATGTTATTTCTACCCGTTCTTTAAAAAGGTTACAACTAATAGCAAACTTTAAGCAACAACACCGGTCTGGAAATAGGGCACCTCAAGGTGGTGTACTGGTTAACAAGCTTAGCTCGCTAAAATAATTACAATTGAGTAGTGAGTTCGATCCTCACTGGGGGTCCCTTACTTTTGGCCTAGTGCCACATCTAAGCTGCACTTAGAAAATCACCATTGGGCACCTCGAAGTGGTGTAATGGTTAACAAGCTTAGCTCGCTAGAATAATTACAATTGAGTAGTGAGTTCGATCCTCACTGGGTGTCCCTTACTTTAGGCCTAGTGCCACATCTAAGCTGCACTTAGAAAATCACCATTGGGCACCTCGAGGTGGTGTAATGGTTAACAAGCCTGAATAAATACACCCGTGACAATAATAATGATAGACAGATAGACGGTGCGATGGATAAACTGTCATCTAAATTCAGCAAAAATTAAAATAACACTGACATCACATTTTAGCAGATATATTTACCAAAATTGCACAAAAATATCTTGAAACACGAAAGAGTAAATTTATTCAATGAAATCGCCATTGGCTTCAACCACAGCCTCCAGACGACTTCGGAATCTTCTGCATCTCTTCTGAACAGTCTCCTTGGTTTGTTGGTCCCTCACTCAACTGTGGCCCACACATGATAACCAAGGGGGTTCAGTCTGGGGAGCTAGTTGACCAGATGTAAGGGGTGGTATGATCGCAAAAACTGCCTGGCAGCCATGACTGAACACTCCTGCTCGTAAAGTATAGTACAGAGCTTTGTTGTCAATAATGGGGTTTCCCACCAGCCACTCTCTTTTCAGGGACGATGTAGGCCTCTGTGAGATAGATAGATAGATAGATAGATAGATAGATAGATAGATAGATAGATAGATAGATATGAACGGACTGAGATAGATAGATAGATAGATAGATAGATAGATAGATAGATAGATAGATAGATAGATAGATATGAATGGACTGAGATAGATAGATAGATAGATAGATAGATAGATAGATAGATAGATAGATAGATAGATAGATAGATAGATATGAACGGACTGAGATAGATAGATAGATAGATAGATAGATAGATAGATAGATAGATAGATAGATAGATAGATAGATATGAACGGACTGAGATAGATAGATAGATAGATAGATAGATAGATAGATAGATAGATAGATATGAACGGACTGAGATAGATAGATAGATAGATAGATAGATAGATAGATAGATAGATAGATAGATAGATATGAACGGACTGAGATAGATAGATAGATAGATAGATAGATAGATAGATAGATAGATAGATAGATATGAATGGACTGAGATAGATAGATAGATAGATAGATAGATAGATAGATATGAATCATCGAGATAGATAGATAGATAGATAGATAGATAGATAGATAGATAGATAGATAGAACGGACTGAGATAGATAGATAGATAGATAGATAGATAGATAGATAGATAGATAGATAGATAGATAGATAGATATGAACGGACTGAGATAGATAGATAGATAGATAGATAGATAGATAGATAGATAGATAGATAGATAGATAGATAATGAATAGTCATAGATAGATAGATAGATAGATAGATAGATAGATAGATAGATAGATAGATAGATATGAACGTGACTGAGATAGATAGATAGATAGATAGATAGATAGATAGATAGATAGATAGATAGATAATGAATAGTCATAGATAGATAGATAGATAGATAGATAGATAGATAGATAGATAGATAGATAGATAGATAATTCATATTTCTTGTAAACATTTCCTTTAATTTGTCTCATACCTTAAGTGTGTGTGTGTGTGTGTGTGTGTGTGTGTGTGTGTGTGTGTGTGTGTGTGTGTGTTTTTCCGGGCGCAAAGACGTCACTATGTATCAGTCTTTCATACCAAACAATGATAGTTATTCGACACAGCTATACTTTTTTTACCGTTCTTCTTTGGAACCAGTCGCACACAATTTTCTTGTTTCGTCTTTTTCTGACATCGCGCATACATTTCTTGGATTCATCAGATAAACCAATTCTTTGGAATCATCCGGTCGAACATTGCCATTGTCTTTCCGTTCTTATTACGTGCTGTTTCAAATCTCTATAAGACACTTCAAGTCTCAAAAATGGATGCCTCAGTGCAAGTTATCTCCCTTTACTCAACTCTCTAAACTTTCCTCGAATCTCCTTTAGACAGCTACTGAACTGACAAATCTTTCAGTAAAGGCACTGAATTGAAAGGAAGCTTTTATTCACTATAACGTGTTCCATCACCTTCCAAAGAAATAAGAGATTCAGTTCGAAATTCCAATCATCTTAAGAATGTCGGAGAGTACAAGGGATGAAGCATCGTTAATATAGCAACAAAGATGAGGACAACAGTCCGAACAATGTAAATAGTGTAAATACTTACAATACCTCATTTCAAGAATATAGACAGATATTCAAAGTGAATATGGCAACAAGATGAGGATAACAGTCCGAACAATATAAATATAATAATTACAAAACCTCATCTCAGAAATATAGACAGATATTGAAGGTGAATATTGTATCAAAGATGAGGACAACAGTCCGAACAATGTAAAAATTCTAAATAATTACAATGCATCATTCAAGAATATAGAAAAATATTGAAGATGAATATGACAACAAAGATGAGGACAACAGTCCGAACAATGTAAATAGTGTAAATAATTACAATACCTCATCTCAAAAATATAGACAGGTATTGAAGTTGAATATTGTATCAAAGATGAGGACAACAGTCCGAACAATGTAAATATCATAAATAATTACAAAACCTCATCTGAGCTCCAGGACCATGGATTAGTTTTAAAGCTTTCATTACACCCGAGCAACGCCGGGCTATACTGCTAGTATATATATGTACTTTTTGTTTACCTTGGGATACGAAACCATGTGCATATATGAAAAATATGGAAAGATCTATCAAGGGAAAAATTTGACTGAAATCATTGAATTGGCTTCACCTGACAATGAAAATTCTGGTCGAAAATACGAAAATACTATATTAATCACAATATCAAAAGCGTCTCGCTTTAAGAGTGACACTATATGTCAAACATTCCTCTCTTACCATCAACTTTACATTATTTAACACTGAAAATCTTGTTCTGAAAGTTTCTGTTTAATAGACAGACGTTCACACGATTTTCCATTCGCGAGGGTCACGTGATACCTTTTGAAGTATCCACCTTTTCAAAAACACAAAATAAATTACGTTCAGTCAAAACACGAGAAAACATAACAACATCGGAAAAATAACATCCTTGAAAATGGCCAGTGAAGTGGCTGAAAGTACTTGGAAAGATAATAATTATGTAACATTTTTACATCCCTTTCAGCGAAACATGTTTAAAAGAAAGATTGCTCCCCAAATACACACACACACATACACACACACACACACACACACACACACACACATATATATATATATATAGATATATATATATATTGCGTGTGTATATATATGTATGTATGTGTGTACTTCTATAGGTATGTATATAATAATTGTAATTAATTTTTTTTTTTTTTTTTTTACCTAGTGTTGTCTTTATTTAGTTTAATTTCAAATGACCTAATTTTTTTTTAAATAATTTTATTTTAAATCCTATATCTTTTTATTCCCTTTTATTAATAATTATGCCTTTTTAAGTAAAGGCCTTTTTCTAATACTTCAACGTTTTGGGGAAATTAGGTTTTTGAATTTGTCCAGCGTCTGTAATATTTAAAAAAAATTTTTTTCTTTAGTTTCTTTCTTTTACCCTCCCTTCCTTCTTTTATCTCTCTTACCACCTTTTTTCCGTGTTGCTTAAACTGACGTCGATTTAACGCGGCTGTCTGTTAATTTTTAGTTACATTCTCCCCCTTTTTTTTGCGAACCCAGACGATGTCAATTTTTTTTCTTTTCTTATTTATTTGTTTTTATTCTATCTTTTTCTTTTTCTTTTTCTTTTTCGTTTTCTTTTTCTTTTTTTTCCCTTTATTTTTATTTTTATTTTATTTTATTTTATTTTATTTTATTTTATTATTTATCTTTTAATTTCTTTGCAATCTATTTAAAAAGGAAAAGTAGACTAATTTTTCTCCAGTTTCTGAAAGTTTTTTTCTGTTGCTGAGGTGATGTGTCGTCCCCCGTGGGGATCTTCATATCGAAATGGCCATTCAACATCTTTGAATTAATCTTTTTTAATATATATATATATATATATATATATATATATATTGCACTGTTTTTAATTATCTGTTCCATCTATCTAACTTTATATATATATATATATATATATATATATATATATATATATGTATGTATGTATGTATGTATGTATGTATGTATATATGTATGTATGTGTTTATATCAAAGTCAGTTCATTATTATCAATCTATCGAGTTCTGTTCATATCTACGCATTTGTTTTCAATATGTTTATATCTATCTATCTATCTATCTATCTATCTATCTATCTATCTATCTATCTCAGTCTCTTCATTATCTATCTATCTATCTATCTATCTATCTATCTCAGTTTCTTCATTATCTGTCTATCTATCTATCAATCTATCTATCTATCTTAGTTCTGTGCATATCAATCTATGCTTTTTCATATCTATCTATCTATCTATCTATCTATCTATCTATCTATCTATCTATTCCTTATTGACAATCTATCTATCTATCATTCATTCAATAACGCTCTACCTTGATTGGCTCTTGTGCCATGCATAGAGTGAACTTTATCTTTTTACATGGTACCATGAAAAAAAGTGGCACAAACTTCCTAACAGTAGAGGCTGCTATGGTTTCAGAGTAGTTGTATCTACTTGGCATTTCGTGAAGAGTTCTTTAATTTATTTCTTCTTGGGGGAGAGGTCACCATATTGACTTATAACTGCGTCTTCTCCGGTGAAAGTTAAGTGTCACTGTCATGCCAGATGATTTTTGTCACGTCAAAATCTATTTTGCACATTTACAAATCTACCATTCTTCTTTGCATTGAATACTGCCACTATATCTGCTGTGTATCTCGACGTTCTTCATAAAATCCAAAGAAGGATATGCAATATAACCGGTCCTGATCTGGCATCTCGACTTCAGTCTTTAATACAAGTCCCGGTTCACACTCCACCTACGTCTGTTGAACAGGTGTAGAGGCTCATCCCTTGTTCCCTGTTTGTGGTTTCCGGCTTTCTCTTTTCCAATCTATTCACTCTTACGTAGCCCCCTGCACATCAGTGGCCTTACCGCCTTGCTTGGGGTGATATGATTAAAAAAAAAAATTTCCATGGCAACTACTTTGACCAACAATTGATCTGAATTGAAATTAACGAAGATTAACGAATTAGTTATAATCAACCGACAATTTGAAATTATTTCTTTGAACATTATTTTTTGATCAATACTCGTATATATATATATATATATATATATATTAAAAAAGGATTAATTCAAAGATGTTGAATGGCCATTTCGATATGAAGATCCCCACGGGGGACGACACATCACCTCAGCAACAGAAAAAAACCTTTCAGAAACTGGAGAAAAATTAGTCTACTTTTCCTTTTTAAATAGATTGCAAAGAAATTAAAAAATAAATAATAAAATAAAATAAAATAAAATAAAAATAAAAAGAAAGGGAAAGAAAAAGAAAAAGAAAACGAAAAAGAAAAAGAAAAAGATAGAATAAAATCAAATAAATAAGAAAAGGAAAAAAAAGGAAAAAAAAATTGACATCGTCTGGGTTCGCAAAAAAAAGGGAGAATGTAACTAAAAATTAACAGACAGCCGTGTTAAATCGACGTAAGTTTAAGCAACACGGAAAAAAGGTGATAAGAGAGATAAAAGAAGGAAGGGAGGGAAAAAGAAAGAAACTAAAGAAAAAATTTTTTTTTAAATATTACAGACGCTGGACAAATTCAAAAACCTAATTTCCCCAAAACGTTGAAGTATTAGAAAAAGGCCTTTACTTAAAAAGGCATAATTATTAATAAAAGGGAATAAAAAGATATAGGATTTAAAATAAAATTATTTTTTAAAAAATTAGGTCATTTGAAATTAAACTAAATAAAGACAACACTAGGTAAAAAAAAAAAAAAAAAAAATTAATTACAATTGTTATATACATACCTATAGAAGTACACACATACATACATATATATACACACACAATTCTACGAATAAGAATACATATATACATACACATACACACACATACATTCAATTTATTACACACTTATATACATATACATGCGCATACACACATATATATGTGTGTACACACCTATATACAAAAAATTCATATACACATAATATACATGTGTACACATACATGCACACATATATACACACACACACACACATATATATATATATATATATATACACATATTCCATATGCACTCACACACATACATATTAATGAATATTATGAAAAGGAGCATTTAAATAGCTAAAAAAAAATTTTCAAAATTACATATAGCCCACATACATAAATACATATCTACATATACATACATATATATACAAATATGCACATCCACACACAAAC
Organism: Ascarosepion bandense; assembly: GCA_037127315.1. NCBI lineage: Eukaryota > Metazoa > Mollusca > Cephalopoda > Sepiida > Sepiidae > Ascarosepion > Ascarosepion bandense. The sequence continues at coordinate 585,699 of JBBBDQ010000606.1, read as the reverse complement.
ACATATACATAAAAAAATAAAAAATAATTAAAATTAAAATTAAAAAATTTTTTTTAAATATTAAAAAAATTATAGAAAAATTTAGAATTTAAAAATTAAAAATTAGAAGTTAAAATCCGCCCTATGGCGGCACTTGTTTATAAATTCCCTCCTAAAGTTCAAAAGTAAGTCCTGATGAGGATACTTCAAAATCAGAATCTTCTCCAATAAACACAGACGACACCTATCACGAAAACTTTTAGGAATACAAGCTGAGCCTATTAATTTCCAGCTGATTATAGGGTTCTGCCCTTCCTCCTTCATTTCCCAGAACCTACGTGATAGTGCCGTCTGGAATCTCTGTTTAGGGTTCGAAAACGAGTACCTGTGATTATAAAGCCTCTGTTTGAAAGAGCCCGCGGACATGCCAATATAGGTCCGGTAATTGTCCTTGTTATTAGATGGAGAAATGCGGGCTTCATAGATTACATGGGTGGATTTACATTTGCCTTGCACCGGGCAGGCATCCACCGAATAACAATTGCATTTGTCGACAATTCCGGATTTAGCTTCCGTATTATTTAGGTTCATTAAAATTTGTTTATTGTGGGAATTAATTATATTATCTATATTTGAGGTGCAAGAATAACTAATTTTTAGGGTGAATCTATTAAAAATTTTATTTAAAGGATTGTTATTATTATTAAAATGTTTATCGATTAATTTGAGAAAATACTTACCAATATTTATATTAGTTAGCTTACAATAAGGAGGGTTAAACCAAATTATCTTCCTTTTTCTACATTTTCGGGTGTTTTTAGTTTTTGATGATTCTGGGTTTATAGCAGGCTTATCATACTTTAACTTATTAACAAAACCGCTTTTCTGAAGGGCCTTATCGTAAATTTCTTTGCTTGCGTTGAAAATTTTTATATTGGAAGATAATTGGTTAACCCTATTATTTACTATCTTGGGTATTTGTCTTATAATATTCTTGGGGTGGTTGGATAAACTATTTATATAGGTGGGAGAACTATTTTCTTTGAGAAAGGGTTGGTAGGAACCATCATTTAAGTTAAGGGTGATATCTAGATAGTTTACAATTTTGAGATTGGAAGTAACCTCAACCTTAAAACCAAGAAAATATATATATATATATATGAAAAAGTGCGTGAAGCCGTGAACGTTTTGTTTAAAGCGTGGATTTTTTTTATTATTATTAGATTTATTGTTAATATTATTGATACTATTTGCATTTTTGTATAATATATTAAGTGTCTATTATGGTATTTGTGTCACTACACGTGTTTCGAGTCCAAAGTTGACTCTCTTCAGGAGAATAAATTTGTGATTTTACATATCGAGGATTGTTTCTCTTTCTGACAGCATAAAATACCGTGTATATATAGATAAGTGGTCGGTAAGCAGGTCAGAATGTTCATGTGCGTATTTGTTTGGGTTCTTTTTTTGTTTTTGTTTTTTGTTTTTTTTGTTTGTTTTATTTTTTTTAAGCCATAATATTATTTCCAGAAGAAGAAACGTTAATAAATGAAATATCCGAAGTAGTAAACATTTCTAAAAATATATTTTACGATCATACAAACCTGGATGAAAGTGTTTACAATTCTTGAAAATTCCTCCCTTATTTTGAAATTCTAGTTATTTTAAACTTCCAGTCGTGAATTCTGAAAATGCCTGTTGTACGTTTGAATATAAAAAATGACGTTGGTGAATCAGTTGTTATAAAATGCCTAAAGATACTGAAAGTTTGAAACAAAAGTTGCGTAATCGACTTACTTCCAAATATATATTTATAGTAAAGTTTTGTAACTTGCTTGAAGCATTGTGTATATTAGGTATATGGTTAGGTCTTGAAGGCTGTCACAATGCGTTGAGTAAAATTAAGGACGGTAAAGATGTGTTTGGGTATTACCTATTTATTATTCATTAATATTTCGAGATCAAAATCTCATCTTCAGAATGGCAGAGAAGCGTGTGTCTGTCCGAGTGAGTTCATGCCTTTCAAGGAATGGCCATTCCTGGCTGCTGCTGGAGCTGCTGTCATTTATTTTACTGTGTTTTTGTGTGTGTAAGTGTGTTAGAGCATGTGTGTGTGTGTGTGTGTGTGTGTGTGTGTGTGTGTGTGTGTGTGTGTGTGTGGTATATGTGTGATTTACAGTTGGGACCTTTTTCTGGTCTGATGATATGAGTGTATATATATATTTGTATGGATTATGTCTTGAAGGCTGTCACAGTGCCTTGAATGAAATAAAGGAAGGTAAGGAAGTGTTTGCATTACCTATTTATTAAATATTCATATTTCGAGATTAAAATCTCATCTTCAGAATGGCAGAGAAGCCTTTGACTGTCTGAACTTCGTCGCGGTCCTTCTATGAATGGATGGCCAGCTTTGTCCACTGCTGCTGTACGTATGTGTGTGTGTGTGTGCGTGCACCTGTGTGTGTGTGCACGTGTGTGTGTGCGTATGTGCGTGTATTCTAGCTGCTGTGTGTGTGTGTGTGTGTGTGTGTGTGTGTGTGTGTGTGTGTGTGTGTGTGTGTGTGTATTCTAGTTGGGGCCTTTATGGTCTGATGATATCAGTGCGCTCGTATGTGTGGTGTATCTTAATGCGATCTGGGAGTTTACATGACTTTTTGACCCGGTCAAAGAGTATCAGTTTCATTACTGTTGTTTTATCTATCTGATTTATCTGGTGGTGTTTGCTCGTTGTGCGTGTCTATGTGCGTGTGGTATTCTAATTAAATCTCCCTTATTTTATGTGTGTGTGTGTGTGTGTGTGTGTGTGTGTGTGTGTGTGTGTGTGTGTGTGTTCTTTCCTGGTTTGCGGCTTGTTATAAGCGCCTCTGCTACTCTGCCGGGAGGGAGAAATGTGTGTGCGTGGTTATTGTTACTATCTTGCCCGTGTGTATGAGCTTTATTGTTGTGGTGAGTGTGTGTCATGTGCGTGTTCGCGTTGTCTATTCTGTTACGTAATCTCGGTTTAGCTCTTGCCGACCGTTGATTGGCTGGTCTAATTTAGCTATTATTAGGGACTCTTTTAGGCGCAGGTTACCTATGTTGCGCTCTCTAGCCACGATGTTGACGGTTATGTTCTTGTTCGTATTTTTGCATTTTTTAAATGTTTTTGGAAAGACAACGCTTGCGTATGTAAATGTTCTTTTATCCGGATATGTAATGGTCTTATGGTGCTGCCAACATAGAATGCTTCGTATTTGGTGCATTGTATGCGGTATATGACATATACTTGGTGGCATATACCGGTGCCTGCAATAGGGCAATTGGCTAGTGTGCATGTGGTGTTGTTATTTGTTCTGTGGTTGGGGTTGAGGTGTCTGCAAAGAGTGGGGCCGTAGGGTGCCAGCTGTATGTCCAATCCCTCTCTACGGATAGCTCGACGTATTTTTGATGTCATATATTCGCTGAAGTGTGGTAGCCTCAGGAAGCAGATGTTAGATAGGGTGTGGCGCCTTGGACCTCTACTACCCTTCCATTCCAGGCGTCCCACAAAGGACTGTGAGTAGCCGTTAGTCTACGTGTTTTCTTGAAGAGTTCAGTGTGGGTGTTAACGTGCTCCTCTTTGCAGCACTTGTTTCGGATACCAATACCACACGCACATAGACACGCACAACGAGCAAACACCACCAGATAAATCAGATAGATAAAACAACAGTAATGAAACTGAAACTCTTTGACCTGGTCAAAAAGTCATGTGAACTCCCATATCGTATTAAGATACACCACACATACGAGCGGACTGATATCATCAGACTATAAAGGCCCCAACTAGAATACATACACACACACACACACACACACACACACACACACACACACACAAGTACAGAAGTGGCCTCCCTTTGTCTCTTCTATAAATACTTTCATGGCTTCTGCTCGGATGAGCTTAAGTCACTGATGCCTCCTCAACAGGTGTTTACTTGTGCAACCAGACTGGCAACTGGGTCCCACCCATTCACAGTCAGGTTAGCCAAATGCAGACGACAATTCTACTCCTGCAGCTTCCTCTCTCGCACTTCCCGCCTGTGGAACTCGCTCCCGTATTCTTGCTTTCCTGACGGCTACAACCTCCAGAAATTTAAATGCAAAGTCAATACTCATCTACTAACCACTGGACTCTAGTTCTCTCCCCACCCCCGTATAACCTTCCCTTTCTCTCCACCTATGTATCTGTCATCGCACCTGCTTTCTCAGCTTTCTATTGTTCCTTTCTAACTAGTTTGTACTCCTCACTCTTTTCTAATTAATCTTTTTACATTTATGTAGCCCCCTGCATATCAGTGGCGTTTCCGCCTTGCTCGGGGTGAAATTATTAAAAAAAAACACGCACATACGCACACACACACACGTGCACACATACACACACACATGTACAGCAGCAGTGGACAAAGCTGGCCATCCATTCATAGAAGGACCGCGACGAAGTTCAGACAGTCAAAGGCTTCTCTGCCATTCTGAAGATGAGATTTTAATCTCGAAATATTAATGTTTAATAAATAGGTAATGCAAACACTTCCTTACCTTCCTTTATTTCATTCAAGGCACTGTGACAGCCTTCAAGACATAGCCCATACAACTATTTTATGCAATGCTTCAAGCAAATTACAAAACTTTACTAATATATATATATATGTGTGTGTGTGTGTGTGTGTGTGTGTGTGTGTTAAGAATATATATATATATGTGTGTATTAAGAATATATATATATATATATATATATATATATATATACTAAGAAACCAGACAGACAAAATTTACGAAATGGATAAATTCGTTTTTGTAGTATAACTAAAATACCTCACAAATTAAACAGAAAGCGCTCGAAATCAAACAGCATTCGAACAATGCATTGTTTTCCTCTTTCGCTGTTGCTTTCCATCTGTCCTGTGAGTATCAGATTTTCCAGGTCTTCTTTCCTCATTTTGTGCATTAGACGTTTCAACTACCACTTTCAGATTTTAAATATTAGTCAATCAGTTGAGTGTCATGCGTGATTTCGAAACATGACTGACTGAGCAGAAGATTTTTCTGAAGTAGTTTGGCATTACTTTTTGCGGTAGACTGGTTGCCAACCAAGGCTATAAAACCCGGTCTTTCTTGCTATTTAACCCATAGATGGAGGGAGAAGTGATGAATAAATGCCATTCCAAAGGGCATTTGCTCGTAAGGGATTGAAACAAATTGAATTACGTATTCATTTTGTTTCCAATGTTTCTAGAACTTTGCCGTTGGTTACACGTTTGGTCCATAGTATCCTCAGCATCCTCCAGTAGAACCAGATTATTTTTGCTGCAAGTTTCTTTTTCATCTGTGTTGTGGAGTAGTTTTCGCACTGAAGGTTATAATCGTGCTATATCGGTTGCTAATCGATTTAACGCACCAAAAATGTTAGGAACTTGGTAATCTTCCACTGAAAGCTGACTCCTTAGTATTCGGCTAACTGCCGACTAATATCAACTGCCTAGCAGTTTCACTGAACTCCAATAGAACTCTAAATAACTCCTATGAACTTCCCAAGAACTTCTCAAGAGCCTCTCCCGTTAACTTCCTGTTAACTCTTATTAATATAGGAGGAAGAGTCCATTATTTGAGGAATAGGTGCGTTTCCCCACAACAAATATATATATATATATATATATATATATATATATATATATACAAACCATTTCGATTTCCGTTTTAAATATGTTGTGGAGTAGTTTTCGCACTGAAGGTTATAATCGTGTTATGTTAGTTGCTAATCGACTTAACGTACTCAAAAGGTTAGGAACTTGGTAATCTTCCACTGAAAGCTGACTCCTTAGTATTCGGCTAATATCAACTGCCTTGTAGTTCTACTGAACTCCAGTAGAACTCTAAATAACTCTATAGAGCTTCTAAGATCTCCTAAGAACTTCCCAAGAACTTTTCGAGTTAACTTCCTGTTAACTTTTATTAATATAGAAGGGAGATTCCATTATCTGAGGAATAGGTGTGTTTCACCATAACAACCTGTGGGAATATTGTCCAGTACCTATTGTCATATAAGGGGACCGATGTCATATAACAGCTCGATAGGCTTTTTCCGCCTTTTCACACTTACGTTTTCCGATGATATGTGGTGGAAAGATTATATTGAATTAATAGCTAGGTCTCCTTCTAGGCAAGTTAGTTCTATAGCGGATAAGAAATTAATTAAAATCTATCGTCATCTTCACTTTTACAAAAATTCACAACGACGTTTGAAATCCTGGTTTTTCCAAATAGAAAAAAGACTGACGATCTGCTTAAAAAAAAAAGTCGAAACCAGATTTTGAAAGTAGGTATTAAAATGATTTTTGATGAATGGTAGCAACTTGCAAGACCAAAAGGACATCGCATGTAAGTGCGAAAAAATCGAGATTACAATAAAAGGACTTCATCAACGTCAGTCAGTCATGGAGTCATTGGGAGCCGCGAGACTAAACATCTAAAACGTAACTTCAACTTCAAGCGCCTCAGACACTATCCTCTTTCTCTTTCTCCTTATCTCTTTCAACAATTACTACCATGAACACTTTGTACGAACTCTTGATATCCTTAACCTTCTCACTGAACATTAATTTCTACGAATTCTTGTTATTCCTGCTTTAATAAATTTCTTATTTTAACATTCAAAATGTATATTTTATTATTCCACTCTTCTACACTAATTCACACATTCCAACCGACAAACAACCTTCTGATAACGATGAAAACCTTCTGATGAAAACTTGTAAGCTGTAGGGAGTTCGGTTATGTATGACACAAGGCCAAATCAAAGAAACATTAACCAGCTCTCTACGATTCAGTTCACTGTGTCGTGCTAAACAATTTTTATCGCCAAAATCTATCTTACATATCTATGAGTCTACCATTCGTTCTTGATTTGAATATTGATGTCATACCTGGTCTATTTAGAGATTCTTGATAAAATCCAAAGTAGGTATCTGAAAAGTTAGTAGTTTTGACTCTTTAACGATCTAGGATGACTTTAAGCTCCAATAGTCATTCAAACTGCAATGTTATCGGGACTGACCTGGCATCTGAGCTTCAGCTAATTTTTTTTTTTTAAATGAATACTTTATTAATTCTTCTAGTTACTTTTTCCTGGATAGTACCTAGATTTTATGAATTTAGGGTACCTTGTGGTACAGTGGATATCGGCTCGGGATGAGAAATCGAGGAGCCGAGTTCGAATTCCAGCCGAAATCATTGCATTCACTTACGCGCAAATACCCTTGGGAAAGGTATTAATCCATCTCTTCTCCTTCCAGCTATGGGTTATATAGCGGATAGATTGGGTTCTATAGCCTTGACAGCTAGATCTCGTAATTTTACATTAAATTTTCCAGATTTGTTGCTTTTCGGCCAAATTTGACCTTCAAAAAATTTAAATACAATGTTAATCTTCATCTTCTGCCTTCCTGAATCCTATTCTTTTATTGTTCTTTCTTCTTAATTATTTTCATTGGATTCTTTTACTCTCTGTAAACCTTTCTATCTTAGTAGCTTTATTGCCTTGCTTGGGAAAAAAAAGTTCCATGTCTTGCAGACTAGAGTTAACAAGGTAAAATAAGTCCATTTTTATAAGCATGGATGTGCGTTGTGGTGCATTGGATATCGGCTCGGAACGAGAAATCGGGGAGCCGAGTTCGAATTCCAGCCGAATTCATTGCATTCACTTACGTGCAAATACCCTTGGGAAAGGTATTAATCCGTATATTCCTTCCAGCTATGAGCGAAATAACAGGACAGGTTGGGTTCTATAGCCTTCGTCGGCAACCAGTCTACCGCAGAAATCAGTGGCAACTTACTGCGGGATAATCTTCTGCCCAGTCAGTCATGTCTCTTTCGAGACATGATCGCCCAAGCGTGTATCACGTATGGCACAACTGACTGACTAAATCGGTAGTATTTGAAATGGTTAAATTTAACCGCAAGTTCTATGCTAACAGTTTCTTCTATCGCATTTAACGCTTGTGGAACTGTCTTTCGAATTTTTACTTGCCAATCAACATTGATCTTCAAAAGTTAATTGCAATGTCAATCGTTATCTTCGGTCTTCTTAATTCTTGTTCTTCTATTGTTCCCTTTTTTCATTAATAATTTTGTCTGTTTTTTGTTTTGTTTTGTTTTGTTTTTGTAATTTTTTGTTTCTTGTTTTTTTTTTTAGGGGGTGTTTTG